>CAKNYM010020789.1:23560-48896 GCA_932195095.1 Andricus curvator | reverse complement strand
TGTCTGTCTGTCTGTCTGTCTGTCTGTCTGTCTGTCTGTCTGTCTGTGAGCACGATAACTTTCGAAAGAATTGACTGATTCGATTGGCCTTTGGTATACACTTTTATTCTTTTAAACTAAAGGTCAAGATCGTTAGCCAGATTCTTCGCAACGTTTATAGGTATGTTTATCTTTCTAAGCGTTCTTCGCTTATTATCTTTCACGGATTTTTGACATTAAAATTGATAATTCAACATTTGTTCCCGCATGGGACCCAAATAAATGCCATAAGTCAATGCCTATCAGATATAAAATTTCCCAAAACATTAACCTTGAAATCTAATTTTTTGGGGAATTTATAGAGGGTTAAAGAAAAATCAGATCAGTATTTTTTCTTTAGAACGGCTTTACTAATTTTAATCAACACAATATAGGTTGTGAAAATCGCAATGTGTCAATTTTTTCAATATCAGCAAATTTCAAAAAATTTAAGGTATCCAAAACTAATTAAATCTTTGTCGATGTAACTCTCATTAAATAGCTGAGGCTAAAGTTTAATATGTACAGTATAATCGACTTCGTTGTTGTGGATAGAGAAGAAGGAGGGCCAAAAGAAAAAAAAAATCGCGAATCATGACTGAGAATCTACAGAAAATGGAAGTGCGTATAAATTTTCAAAATAAGATAAACAAACGTATAGACTATATATAAGGCAACTTGGAAGGCGCTAATAAACAATAAAGAAATAAAGGGCGCATCGACTATGATCCGGGATGTCGTTGTTAGGAGTACGACTGAAGTGTGTGGTACTGCGGTTTTAGGAAGAATGTCTGGTAATGCATGGTGGGATGATGAAATTCATGCAGCCGCCTAAGAAAAGCAGTTATAGAGGGTTAAAGAAAATAATTAAATCTTTGTCGTCGTAACCCTCATTAAATAGCAGAGGCTAAAGCAGAGACGTTTGGGAAAATTTCAACATTATTTGGTAGAATTTGGAACTATGTTGCATGTTTATTGAATAAAACATTTAAAAATCTCCTACTACCTTTGACACATACCCAATGTTGAGTAAAACGAGCGGTTCCTTGAGGGAAATTGGAAGGGGAAACGAAACGTGAAGGGGGTAACTAGTTTGAAGTCAAATACTTAAAAAAGAACAAATAGTTAGCAGGGTTCGCAGCACTGTGGTTATTAGAGTGTTGGATTTTAATCCTAAGGGTCCATCGTTCAAGTCCTGGTACAAAAGGAAAATAATTTTTTTTTTCAATATAATTCGTTTTACTCTACTGTATTGGAAAGTTTCTTCAAATGCCTCTATGTCTCAGCTTTTGGCAAATTTTGCGGAATCTTTTCACAATCAATTTTCCCCGTGTAATGCCACAAAAGGATTTCATTGTATCACAGCATAAGAGTAGGTTCGTTAAACAAAAAATTAACTTTGCAAAAAAAGATTCAATTGAAATCGATTGACTGTCATTGCGAAATTAAATCGACAGTCGAAAATTCTGGTGAAACGATATTCAAATGAACATTTTTTTCTTGATTGGTTTGATTGCTTGGCAAGTCTGCGGAGCAGTCTATTAAAGTCAATTTGCGACTTGAAATTCAAAGCGAATTTTTTTAATATTTCGTAACAAATTTTTGTGAACCCTGAATCTACAGTTTTTATATTTAAAAACTACGTTTTCTGCTCATAGTGCTGTATGGGAAAGTGATTCCAAAGTAGGCGAATGTTTATTTACAACCCAGTTGTTATCAAAGTATGCACAAAACATAAGTAATTGTTTGAGCTTTTTGGTGCTGACAACATATTTGACATTTTTTCAATTTAAATCAATTGAAATCAATTCAAAAGGCAGCGTTCCTATAGCTTTCAATTGTGAATCGTTATTTCAACTCTAATTAATTTCAATTGGGAATTTTTTTACAGGGAATCCTCTATTTCTTCTCGCAGAAATAAGTTCACGACTACCTTCTTCTCTTCGAATACATCAAACTCCAGCCAGGCCCGAGCCTCAGCCTCCTCTACGTGCCAGGTCCAGGTCTCCCCTTGCCAGGCCATCTCCTTCCAGTGTTCCTCCTGCCAGGCCGCCTCTTGTCAGAACTAATTTTTATCGGATATCCGTACATGGACGTGTATATGAGCTTGAAAATATTGGATTTTTTCGGCTCATTCCCCGTAATAATGAACACCAGCGTTTCGAATTTCGAAGATACACTTTTCGTCCCGATTCACCACTTCAGCGAGAAAAAAGAAATCCCTATTCGCCGCTCCCAATCACAGAACAAATTGTATTAGCAACATCTAATGGTGACGTTTTTGCGATATTGGAGACTAGTGGTTTCCTTAGTGGAATATATTATAAACATGGAAGAAAGCCCCGGGCGAAAATAAACATAGGAAGCGAAAGGGTTGAGATCTTATCCGCAGACGAAGTTAAGGAATGTCCAGTAGGTCGCCTACGCATAATAGATGTATATTTTAACATAGTAACTGTAACTGAGGATTCCCTCAAGCTAACCTATTGATCCAGTTTAAAAAAAAACTGCCCGCTGCGTGGACAGTTTCTCATCGCGCGCCGTGCGCGCGGCTCGCAAGTTTGAGCGCGCCTGAGGCGTGCGTCTGTTGCTTTCCGCGCTTCGCGCTCGGTGTTTGTATTTCCCCCACATTTACTAAACAGAAACCTCTTAAATTAAAGGTCAAAGCATCGACAACTTTAATTTGGTGATTGTGAATTCTGTTTTGTTAAAGCTCCTTTGGCTTGAACGAACATATTCTCATCACGTATCTCGTGCTTCGAACTCGATTTGGTCGGAAATGCGAACTTTTCTACATTATGCTCAACTCTATTATACCAAATGTATATTATATTTATTTCTATACCTTGGTCTGTGGCTGCTTATTCAGATATTGCAAAATAAAGTACAAATTTCATTTTTCAGATTTGTTTCTTATTTTGCATTGTATTTTATTCTCAGCTACCTTGAAAAATGTATCATTTCAATAAATTTATATTATTACCATATTCACAACATGCATTCGTATTGAAACATACGTATTTTTATTGTCTTGTTTTTGTAATTAAAAAAAGTGCGCATTCTATAAGAAAACAACTCTGTTATTAATCTGTTATTATCTGAATGACGTGGTGTTCGAATCCCACCGGAGCTAGAGAGAATTTTTTTCACAATTTTAAGTATCAATATTTTAAAAATATTGAAACGACCAGTAGACTAAAAAAATTTTAACATCATAATTATTACGTATTACCCTGGTCAAAAACCTTAACATCAAAATTTAATCTGTTATTAAACATTTTATTTCAACTTGTGTCGTTTTCCATAAATTTAATTTGTTTATTTTCGATGTTATTTTTTACGATTTAAACTAAAAATACACATCCCAGCGTAAACTGGTACTGAAAAAATTTTTAGATATAATTTAGGCGAAAAATTTGGCTAAATAAAATGTTATTGTAGCTTGCATCGTTTTTCCAAAAAGTCGACTTTTTAATTTTCGAACAATTTTGATAACAAGAGTTTATAACAAATTTGTAGATCCTTTTTGGTTGAACAACTTTTGTGTTTTGTACGCTTCACGAAGCGTATATAAACATTTATTTTTTAGCCTGCTGGCCTTAAAAAATTGACTTGCTTACACTTCCATTTTTTACAGAATTTTCTTACAACTAACCCTTAAAACTAACATCCTTCCACACCTTATATCTAACGCCGCTCGCTCTTATCGCATTGCCTTCCTCGCTTCGCCTCGCCTCGCTCGCATGTCCCTACTTTCTTGCTTGACTCGCATTACCAAACTCTGCCTCCGCGACTAATACCTAATACTTATCTACTATTTACAATATTTACAATTACTTATATTTACTTCCTCCTCTATTTACAATCTTTCCTTCTCCATTCCTTTTCCTCCTTCCTTCTCTTCTTCTCCATCTTACCCAATACTCCCTTCACCCATGCTACTGCCCTTTTGTCCCCCCTTTCATGCATCAATACCTCCATGTCATTGTTAGGAGTACGACTGAAGTGTGTGGTGCTGCGGTTTTAGGAAGAATGTCTGGTGATGCATGGTGGGATGATGAAATTCATGCAGCCGCCCATGAAAAGATAGAAGCGCATGAAAGAAAGTCAAAAATTACAGGCTTCAGCGATAAGGAGATGAATAGACTTGAAAATTATTACAGACTCAACAAGCAGAATGTTAAACTACTAGTGACGGGAAGTGAAGATAAAATCAAAACAGAAGAAGAGAAGAAAATTCAAAACGACTTTGAAGGAAGCAAGAAACTGTTTCATAAATGTGCGTTGATCAATATGAAGGAAGGTAAAAGTACAGAGTTAGACAGCATGAGAAATATCAAGGATGAAATGCTATCTGATGCAGACGGGATACTAGACGCTTTGAGAGAATGTTCTACGGATTATTGGGAGATGAAGCTATAGGGCACCACAGCTGCGATATAGAACACGATGCGTTAGATAACTCAATTGAGTGAGTCTGTGACTCTAATAAATTCAGGTATGGAGATGAGAGAAGTTACAGATGACTGGGATCATAGGGTACGGATCAAATACCTCGCTTAATCTAAAACACCATTACGTTTTTGTTAACCATTTATCAAATCTTTTAATTAGGTTTGTACACTCTCAATCTCTACACAAAGAAGCTCCTTGTATACATACAGATCAATAAACGCTAAACAAAAGTTAAACTAATAAACGAGCCATTACCGCACTCTCATGGAAACTTTTTAGATTGAACGCAATTCAAGCCCACCATGATGAAATACAAACACAACCTCTACATATGAAAAAGAATCCGAGCGAAACTGACTTGAGGGTCATATAATGCATGAGGTAACATCTTTTTACTGCGATGAAGCAATTAAATGCGTATTACTCACACTGTTAACTACAGTTTTGATTATAATTGGAAAAGATGAGGTTCGTTTATACTTTGCTCTTATACTTCGTGGTTAATTTTATTGGTAAGTACATGAAGTATTATAATATACAGTTTTTAAAACATTTTTAAGGTTTCCGCAAATATCAATTCGCTCGATTTAATCCGCATTCTATCACAATTACCATTTCTATCTAAACTCTATCTGGATTTAGCCAAAATAAGTATGAATTTAATCTGACTTTATTTCAAACAACTGTGCGCCTTTGAATTCCGACGTGCACAGCTGGGAGTGTCCCATCTGTGGCGTGCGCAGGTGGTAGACTCCAAGTGTACATGATGAAATTCATATATTATTTATTTTTTTTTTTATTCCAACAAAATTGTCAAAGTGTAAAATATCTAACAAATTAAACGCTTCCGATTATCATATTTCTGTATGACGTGGCCAGCGAATCACCCGTCTAGCAAATATTATGCAATATTGAGGGGGGTGTAAGAAATCCCTACTCTTGCTTATATTTGGAGGGGGGGGGTCTAAAGAGAGTTAAGAGAACAAATTTAGATAACAAAAGCTTTAGATAACAAATACTTATTTGAAATACGTTCGAGAGTCCTTGAATTTTTAATACCGCAAACAAAATTTCCATATCAAAGTCGAGTTTGTTATTCAAAGATCACATCATCATTGAATATCGTCTTTTCTGTCATTGTATAACTTTTTAACAATATGGAAAAAGAATTTTTTGTAAGTCTCCTCATATTTTGTGCGGTTTTATCGCTAGGAATTACGGTTCCATCTGGTAGGCATAGTGGTAAGTGATTTTTTTTTCAATAAACTAATATGACGAAAGAAATTAAGATTTTGCCAAGTCGCCATTCCACAATGGACTGGGAGACCCAGTTTCGTGGCCGAAAGTCAAATTTTGAAGATGCAAAAAAAGAAGTTGGTCACTGTAAATAGGATTTTTTTTATTTTTCGAACCATCGACAACGTTTTTTCAACAGTCCACTGTAATTATACTGACAAATGTCTATCAAGTACCGTCGTTGTTATGAGCCAAAATTTTATAAATAAAGTTCACATCAATAAGTATAACAATTAATGTCAAGAGTGCATTATTATATTTATTGATGAAACTTATTTCTAAACAAAATGAATAATAAAATTAGTAACTTTTTCTGGGGACCATGATCCTGGTTATACATCCCTGATTATTAAAAATTACGCATTTGTCACCCATGCAAATATTATTATTAAAAGTGACCTGCAAAAAAGCCACGTCTAGTTTACTTTTCTCACTGTGTTTCGCCATATTGGATTTGATATTTGTTTTTAATTTTGACTTTAGATTCGGAATCAACGCCCTCGACAAGCAGTAGAGACTACAGTCCGGGTAAGTCTAATAATATTTTTTCGAAATACTTGTCCGCCATATTGGATTTGACATTTTTGTTTTAATTTTGACTTCAGATTTGGAATCACCGCCCTCAATAACCAGTAGATATCATGATTCGGGTAAGCCAAGCGTTTTTCGCTTATTATCTTCCACGGATTTTTGAGGATTAAAGAAAAATCAAAAAAGTATTTTTTTCTATGAAACAACTTTACTAATTTCAATCAACAAAATATAGGTCATGAAAACTGCAATGACACAATTTTCTAAAACAATTAGAAAAAAATTCTGACTCAAAAAAATGGTGAAAATTTTATTTTGAAATTATTATTTTTTTAACCATATAATCCTATTCTGCTTGATTTGGGAAGAAAATGTTAAAGTAGACAACCTAGGAATATTTTTTCAAACCAAATAGGTCACTCCTAAACGTAGTCTCAACAATTTTTTTTTAACAATTCAAATTTTTTTATTCGTATTTTTGCTCAGAATAGTTTGAAATTTTTTATTTTTATTAGTCTCACTGGCCTTTATAACATTTTTTTCATTAAAACGTGTTAATCTGTTTAGTGCACGCTCCCTTGTGAGGAAAAATCCTTTTTTTATTCTCTTTCCCCCTCCATAACTCCCAAAAAATGTAATTTTTGGGTCGACATTTTCAGGATTGTTGATTTCCAAAGATGCCAGTGTATGATGCCAATATAGGCTTGATACGTGCGGGGGTAATTTTTAAAAGTCCCCCCCCCCTGGCCCTTCGCAAGCTGGGTTAAAGTAGTACTTTTCGAGTATGTGGCGTCAGAGGCTACAAAATTATAACGTCAGATTGGATGAAGTAATTTTCCGTCAATTCTTTCAATTTTCGCAAATTTACAAAAATTCAAAGCATTCAAAAATAATTAAATCTGTTTGGATGTAACTCTCATTAAATAGCAGAGGCTAACGTTTTTGAAGAACGGTTGTTCTTGCACATTTTGGTCATATCTCTATAAAGCTTTAAAATCCTTTGAAATTTCATCTTGAAACAAATTAAGTTACACCCAATATGCGCAGTGTCCAAAGTAAGCCGAATGTTTATTTACAACCAAGTTGTTATCAAAGTATGCACAAAAAAAGTAATTCTTTGAGCTTTTTGGTACTGACAACGTGTTTGACTAGAATATATTTTTATTTACTTCTGCGCTACTTCAAGTAGAAGTAGTAGTAGTTAAGACTATATTTATTTATTGAATATCATAATTTTTCAATTTAAGTCAATTGAAATCAATTCAAGATGCAGCGTTCCTGTTGCTTTCAATTTTGAATCATTATTTCAACATTTCTAATTCATTTCAATTGGGAATTTTTTTACAGAGAATCCTCTATTCCTTCTCGCAGAAATAAGTTCACAATTACCTCCTTCTCCTCGCATACAACAAACTCCAGCCAGGCCCGAGCCCCAGCCTCCTCTACGTGCCAGGTCCAGGTCTCCCCTTGTCAGAACATCTCCTTACAGTCTTCCTCCTGCCAGGCCTTCTCGTGTCAGAACAACTGTTTATCCGATATTCGTACATGGACGTGCATATGCACTTGAAGATCTTGGATTTTTACGGCTCATTCCCTTTGTTAATGAGCACCAACGGTTTGAATTTCGAAGATACACTTTTGGTCCCAATTCACCGCTTCTACGACTAGAAAAAAAAAATTCCTATTTGCCGATGCCAATCACTAAACAAATTGTATTAGCCACATCTAATGGTGACATTTTTGCAATATTGGAGAGAGGTTTGCTGAGTGGAATATATAATAAACGTGGAAAAAAGCCCCGGGCGAAAATAAACATAGGAAGCGGCATGGTTGAGAACTTATCCAAAGATGAAGTTAAGGAATGTCCAGTAGGTCCCCGCCGCCTAATAGAGGTATATTTTAACATAGTAACTGTAAACGAGGATTCTCTTCAGCTAACCCCATAATTCAATATACAAAAATCTGCCCGCTGCCCTGCCATATTCTCATCGCGCGCTGCGGGCGCGGCTTGCTTCGCTGACAAGTTTGAGCGCGCCTAGGGCGCGCGACTGTTGGTTCTCGCACCACGCGCTACGCGCTCGATGTTTGTATTTCCCCCACATTTGTGCAAAAAACTCTTAATTCAAAGGTCAAAGCATCGAGAACTGTAATTTGGTGATTGTGAATTTTCTTTTGATAAAGCTCCTTCTGCTTTAACGAACACATTCTCATCACGTATCTCGTGCTTCGCACTCGTTTTTGTCGAAAATGCGAGCTTTTCTACATTATGTCCAACTCTGTTATATAAAATGTATATTATATTAATTTCTGTACCTCAGTTTGTGGCTGCTCATTCAGATATTGCAAAATAAAGTCAAAATTTTATTTTTAATGATTGCTTTAATATTTGTTTCTTATTTTGCATTGAATTTTATTCTCAGCTACCCTGTCCAAAAATTTCATTTTTTGTATGCCCAACTTTTGTCTATTTCTTTTCATAGCTTGTGTCGTTCGTCCAACAAATTAATTTTTTTATTTTTAATCTTGTTTTTTACGAATAAAACAAAAAAGGTGACCGTCATATTACTGCCGTTTATTTAAACAATATGAACATTCTAAAATAAAAATTATATAATATAATAATTCTGGAAAGTGTAACGTAACGAAGAAAAATTACTCCAGACATTTTCAACACTAATTTAATGTTTTCTCAATAATCAAAGTAAATTATGTGGTAAAAACAGTTATAACCTCTTACTCCCTGCTGAAGTACACGGGTGCGCCTCAGCGTGGCGTCATGTCCCATATGTGACGGCACAAGATTTCATTAATTTTAAAATGTTTAAAAATTGTATAAAAACAAATCATGATCTTTTTTAGTTAAAAATACGGCCGCGAAGTACGATAGATGTATTCACTTTGGGTGTATTTATTTGTGTTCATTTTATAGGCATTTTCTTCCTCATAGAGAGAGGGTTTTCCCTTACAAAAGAATAATGATAATAATAAACCTTTATTGAATTTGTAAAAAGAGGGATATGTACATGGTAGTCAGAGATAATATAAGAACTCAAAGGGCGTGGTACAGCTTAAAACTGCTTTCCAACCTAACCCTCTTAATCTAATTTAAACTATAAGTGAACGAAACTTTAGTGCGAAGGCGTTCAGTCCTTTCCTCCCTAACAATGGGGATGGAGTAAGAAGCCAGCGATTTTTTTAAGCTACCTTGGAGGCGCGGAGCAGCGTAGGAAAAGGTGGATTCCCCTTTTGATGTGTTCGCTCGCGGGACATATAGCTTGCCATCTGATCTCATTGCAAGAGATTTTCTATCTCGCTTATCTTCTACAAATGACAATACATCAAATAAATATTCCGGACTGCCCTGCGTGCGGACCTTGAAAGAGAGGACACATAGTTGGGTGTAATATGGTAGTATTTTCTAATTCCATATGTATATCTGAGACATGCATTTTGCACTCTCTGTATCCTCTCTCTCAGAGTGGCATTCAGGCAAGGGCCATATGTCGTATATACATATTTAAAAAGAGACAGCGCCAAAGACTGACAAAGCAACAGTTTTACCCTGAGTGGAAGATAGCGAATAGCGATGGAAAGGACACAATTTTCTTAAAAGCAGATACGCCGCTTTGATTTTAGTGGTTACATGATCCTCGAAATTCCAACTGGATTGCATTGTAAGACTTAGGTTTTTCGCTTGAGCTACGATGGACAACAAGGATCCGCCTATCGCAAAGTTGGGCAAGCAAGCATCTTTAAAGTTCCCTATAGGAAGAATAGCGGACTTAGCACGGTTAATAACAAGAGCTCGCTCTTCAGCCTAACTCGCGATGAATTTCAAAGTCAGGGATAACACTGCGGTGCCAGCATCTAGATCTTCCAGCTTGCAGCAGACATGTACCTGCGTATCGTCCGCGTACATATGGATCGAGACTTTCACTTTGTCTCCGGATACCGCCTCCAAAATCTACAGGAATTTTATCAAGGAATCTGGAAGGTCGTTGGTGTGAACAGAGAACAGAGGCGGACTGAGAACAGCACCCTGTGGCACCCCTTTACTTAGTGGTCGGATGGCTGACGATCGGGAGGTTAAGGTATCCGATATTTCAACTCGCTGGCTTGTATTCGAGAGAAAGCCACCAAACAAAGACATTTCTTTCCCAGAGATTCTCCCAGATTTTAGTTTGCCTAGAAGAGGTTGGTAACCGAGAGTTTCGAACGCCTAACTCGTCTGATACATGGAGCAGGGTTGTTTCCGCCGACAAACCTTTCCTGAAACCGGACTGGTGATTTGAGAGGATCCCATTATTGCTTATGTATGGAGAGAGCTGCTGAAGGAAAATTTCTTCCAGGATCTTTGAGAGGTAAGGGAGAACAGTAATCGGGCGCAAATCCTTGTCGAAAGTTGGTCGGTAACATTTTTGAAGAGCCGGTAGCTGTATATTTAATTGTTTTAACTGCTGCATACAACTGACCGAGGTCAACCTCGTGGAATTGGAAAGGCTGGCGCTTACTTACTTCGGCTGCCTCTAGAAGATCTTGGATTACTTTGCCAGATGCCGTTCCTGGAGGGAGGGTATTAAGAAAAAAGTTCTTGATCTCCGTGAAATGAAGGGGAAGGTCCATCTAAGAGCATATTCCCTGCCCAGACGAGCCTCCCGCTTGATTAACCCTTTCCCAAATTCACTAAGACGAAGGCCTTTCTGGGAAGCTTGACAGAAATCAGACCTTTTCGCGACGCATGGCCGCCGTTGAAAAGTTGCAGAGGTGAGGGTATTTGGCGTGGTTGGGTACTGTTCTATCCCTTTGCTATTAATTTTGTGCTCTATCCCTGGCTCGCGACATTTTTTGACCGCATCTGCGAACCACGGAGGTTTGGATCTGGCAATTCTGAATTTTCGAAGTGGGCAAAATAAGTCTATCAAAGATAGGACAGTTTGAGAGAAGCAGTTCACCTTGTCGTCCACTGTTTCAGCCGTTTGAACATTGTCTCAATATGCCGCTCTTTCCGCCCTATCGAACATATTTATATCTAATCTTTTGAAATCCCTCCCAAAAAGGAAAATACCCGGCCTGCAGTGTGTCCCCACGTCTAGCATGCAGTAAACCAAATCGTGATTTTACGCGTGGGTTTGTCGATAATCTGATTTAGGGCAAATGAGCGAGCGAGATCGTTAAGCTTCACCCAACCTGACTGGTTCATGCGAGAGACATCGATATTGAAATCTCCTGCACATAATATATGGCTCGGTGCACCACTCGCACGAATCAGCACGCCCTCTAAATCGTCGTCTCAAGCAGCACTCGACTTAGGACTCCTGTTGACAGCTACCAAGCCAATTTTTATTTTCTTAATGTGTATTATTATTGCGCAGATATCTACAGGGATATACTCTGGCAAACACCCGCTGAGGGGCATCGGATCATCGACCAAAAAGTCGAACCGTAGGTCGTCTCTAATATAAATAAGCATGCTTCCCCCTCTATGAGCAACAAGGCTCCTTCAGTCCGTTCGTATCATATTGAAGCCATTAATCGCCACCGCCGAACTGGGAATTTCTCTATGGAGCCATGACTCGGAGATAGCTATAATATCTAGGCTATGTAGGTTAATTAGGTCTATAATACTGGAGTTGCACGAGTTGCTGAAATATAAACTCGACGAGTTCGAGCCAGATAGAGTTTTTAACATACCGGTAGTATCTGGATGTCTTAGAACAGGGCACGTAAGTTATGGAAAAGAGCCAGTGGTGTCTGAAAGTCTAATCTGAGAGTAGTTTTGCGCTGAAGAATCAGGCACGTAGCGATTAGTTGGCTGGTTTAGAGAGGCAAGTCAGGACTAAGCTCTCGTCGATGCTGAGCTAAGGTGAGTTTTCAAAAAAGAGTCAAGGTCCGCAACCTCTGCGAACCTCACTAGTTTGAATGTAGCATCCTTTAGGTTTCTGGTCCACACTGATTTTCTGAAGATCCATGCCTTGCCGTCGAGGTTTCCATAACGTATATTTTCTCTGACTGACTTCAGGCGTAAGTAACAATCCATTGATTGGTTTTGGTTCACGTCAACTGCCCTTCCTCCAAAATAGAATCAGTTTCGTGGACCATCAGTGATTTTTTGTTTTTTATCTTGGAGGAGATCAGTTGTGAACGAGCCCTAGCATTAGAGAGCCAAGCGATTATTTGTTTCGGCTGGTCCTGAGCTTTGGATGGAATGCGAAAGACATCCTCGATGTCCCCCTTGAGTAGTTTGTAGCTGGTAAAAACTCCAAATTTATCTACGATGCTCGTGAGATCTTCGTTAGCAGACATTGGAAGACCCATAATAATGACCTCTCTGTCCCTGATCGCATCTTCCAAGCGGGTAATCCTTTCTCCATGTGAGACTTTGATGTCATCGATGGCTGCTTTCTGAGCGGAATTAACGGGCTAGCTGCTTTTGTGAAGTTTCAACTTTGGAGATTCTGGAACACACCGACTCAATTTTGTTTAGAAGGTTATCGTTTTGAACGGTGATAGATTGAAGCTGAGCCGAAACAGAAGTCGAATCAGTACTTCGCAGTTTCAAGGTTTCACTTGTTCTCGCTCCAATTGCTTCCACTTTATCAAGGCGGTCGCAGATCAGATTCAGTTTGGCTAGGATCATGGAGGAAACATGATTAGGGTCAGCAAGAGGTTGGCTACTGAGGATTGAAGGAGCAGGTTGTTGATAAAAGATATGTTCTGTTGAATTTTTTTGGGAGGGCTGCGTGGGGGATGTTTCCTTCTTCGTTGAACTCATCAGGGAATTGTGACTGCTTAGTCATATTTGTCCAAAAATTTAATTTTTTTCATTTTTAATCTTGTTTTTTACGACTAAAGCAAAAACTACGCGTCCTGTCAAAAATTGTATCATTTATCAGTAGAAGGATAGCGTACAAGGTCAATTAAATGATATTCGTAATTCTAAATATTTATTCTGGCTTGAAAGCTATCGTAATGCTTCTTCCACGTAGTCTGTACACATTGGATGTTTTCACAATTTTGTAAGTTTTTGAGGGTAATAATCACCGATAGTGATGAGTATATATAGCAAGTGAGTATCTTGAATCATTCTCAGTCATCGCTACGAAACCTACCTAGAAGATGAAGATCCTTATCAGCAGTCTGCTTCTTACCATCGTGATTTTTCTAAAATTTGGTGGTAAGTGTACTCAGTACAATGTAAATCTTAAAGTACGAGTGAAATATTACATATTCCAATCATTCCATTTTTTCAATGTTTAGCTGACATTCAAGATACGCACTTATTAAACCCTTTCAAATTAACATATGTTAGACTCAAAAGCGCGTCGACTAAAGATTTGTCAAATTTTTATGTTTTTTATTTTTAGGCTTCAAAATGTTTAATTTTTATTTTCACGCTCTTCAAATTTTCAATACCTTATATTATTTTATTCCTAAACCTGTTGCTAATTATTCATTTAATTCCTAATGCTCAACATTTTGGATTGCTTAATTTAGACCTCGCCAAAAAAAAAGTTTTGTATTTAATTTCTGACTTTAAAACTTTGTATTAAACTTATTTACAGCCGCTTCTATCAAAATTTCCTGACTGTTGAAATATATTTATAATTTTTAAATTTTTTTTGCTTCAGATTATTCAAGCTAAATTGTTATATGTAACACATATATTAGAAAATCGAAATTGTTTCAATGTTGAATTATGGAATCTTAAGAAGTGTTCAATTTGTGTAAATAAAGCTTCGGCAAAGGCAACGTTGAATCAACATACTAAATATATTACGACCAAGAACAGAAAATCTATTGGCAAGAATCTTATCTCATACTATGAAGATAGTTTCATATAAATAGTATATTACGACCCAAGGCCAGAAAGTTGGATTTCCGGGCGTGTGTGATATGAAGGCCGAGCCGAAGCCGAGGCCTCATATCACGCACGCCAGGGCATCCAATATTTCTGGCCGTCTGTCGTATACTATTTTTCTTCACCCCCAGCCGAAAGTACGTTTAATAATTAATGGTAATTAATAAAATTTGTTGTCGGCTGCTAGCTCGGATGCTTTTTCTTTTGTGGCCTGCATCAGCACGCGTGCCACCTCGCGTACCGCCGCTGCTGCTCTCAGGTCAGCTGAGCGGATGCATGGTATTCGGTCGCCCGCCCGACTTTTGCAAAGCCGAGGCGCAGCCGAGGTTTTGCTGGTCGGGGCGGGTATCAAAAACACATATTTTTTATTTTTTATGTTTTCTTAATACTTCTTCCTCGTCCGTCAGACGAGGAGGAACCATTTTCGAGGTCTTGTGCTGTCTTTTCATGCACAAAAATCGCAACGACGCTAATCGATCAGTTTTGAGGTTGAACACACTGACGGTCTCTTTTTTCCATTCACCTGTCAAGATAAATATTTTTCAGAGGCTAAGTACACAATAACACAATACTGAGCGTTGCGACGTCAGGTTGCTATGTCAGCGAGCCACAAAAATCTCGCAGCCAATCAGAGATCGTGTTAACTCTAGCAGGCCGCAAAAGCCACTGTTCCCGGACAGAAATGCGGCCGGGAAGACGTACTTTCGGCTAGGGGATGAAGAAAAATCTTTTTATTCATCCAACCACGGGGGTGACACGATTTTCGCTTTTGCATTAGAGGCGCGTGTCAGTTTTGTGAAGAGCGGCGAGTCGTGAAACATTGACGCCACCTCTGAAGAGCCCTGTCTGTCCGTTGTCTGTTATGATTTTGCATATAAAAACTCGTGACATGTCATAACTTTATCGTGTATTCGCCGTAATTTATTTATATACGGATAAATGTGTTATAAAAAATGGGGGGCATCGATGTATAGCACTGAACTGTCTATGAGGGTACGACTCAACCCGCTCAAAGAAGTAAAAAAGTGCTTTTCTCCATTCTGAAAAATGAGGTTGAACGTTGGCAACAAGCAATTAAGCGTGACAAAAAGGATTTTATTTTCAAACCTGGACATGTAGTGTGTGAAGATCACTTTTTAAAGGATCAAATTATTTGGAAAAAGGAAGTTTCAGCTCCGGATGAAACGGGTATGGCGGTAAGTATGAGGATTTGTTTACACCGATGTTCTTTAACCTAAAATTATTGAATGGCTCTGACGGTTTCATGACTACATTGATTTTGAAGTTTTGATATATTTTTCTTCTTGCCAAACTTTTAGATTATTGTAATAGTGTGTAACATTATAGTTTCATCAGTTTTTTAAATTTGAAAAATATTTTAAGACCCTTACTATCTTTAAGAAAATTGTAAAAGTAACAGTAATGACAGTTTTGAATTATCGCTGAGTTTCGAAATTTATGTACGATTACATTAATTTATTAATAAATTCAAGTATCAAAGTAAATTATAATTGTAAAATAATGATTTTCTTGCAGTCAGAATAGTACAAGAAACCTAAATTTAAAAAAGCGATAGTTTTATGAAAAATAAAGTCGCGAAATTTTGTAAAACGTAGCTTTGCTCAATTGTGTATAATAAATTATTATGTTCTGTCTGCATAATAATTGCTATACTTTTATCGTAGTATATTTGTAAGTAATTGAAATAATTATGTTTATTTAAATAGATTAACCTGGAACACTCCTACTGCCTTTACTCCATATTTAATTTATATCTCCATCTTTTAATTCAATTTTTAAATAAATAAATAACTAAATATACAGTAAAGTTCATAACTTTACTACTTATAATCTTTTCAGCCGTTTCACGATCAATACAATGTACTGAATATTAAAAATTATGATTTGTATCATTTCTTGTATATTTTTATTATAATTTAATAATAGATTAGGATCATTAAAGTCATTAAAAATAGAAAAACTATTTTTTATATTATCATTTCAGAACATTTAGTTTATTTGTTTTAAACCAGATATTTTTTTAATTCTATAAACAGTTAATCGTTGCTTAATTCAAGCACAACGTTTTTAAATTATCCACAAACGTCCAAAATATTATAAAAACTGCGAAAAATACTAAATCTCCCATGATTCTAATCAGCTTTCATTCAAATGTAGGGCGCCGCGCTAGTGGCGCCAGTGTTTCATTTTCTACCGTCCTTCACGAAACTGACACAGCGCATTTGTATGGCGAGTCATTCCCCTTGTAGCAAAAAGGTTTAGTAATTCATACTCTCTGGTTTAGTGGTCATTATTAAAATGATTTTGAATTTACACTCAATTCCTCTGAAGTCTTAACTTTCTTGAAACGCAGATAACAATTGTGCACGCACGATGCGCGCATTGTGCGGATATTGGTGAGGGTTACCCCGCACGTCGTGCACGCATATGATCACACAGCTGCGACATCAATTGATGCACACATGGGTCACACGTCGTGCAGTCACAATTCGTGCGGGCAGATTGCACGCACGAAGTGCAGGTCTAATGGGAGGGTTAATAAATAATTAATTCAATTGATTTAAATGTAAAATAACAAGTGGAGAATGGATTTTATATCGTTTATTATTTTATTAAATTCCTGTATCTACATATAACTTACTTATCGCAAATCCTTGGTAAAGTTAAACGCAATTCGTAAAAGAATATTATAATAAAGTTTGCTTCAGTCTCAAACTTTGGCAAAATTATTAGAAAAGCTTAACGAACAAAAAAATCCAATAACAATAATAATAACACAATAACTTAAAATCCAAGAATTCAATTATGGATTATATTGCGATATATTTCATAAAACGCATAAAACTGGACACAATAAGAGACGCCGGGAGCAGGAAAAAACTATGACTTCTTCTTCTTCTTTGCAAATGGAAGAAAAATGACACATTACGCACTAGTCAAGCGAGCGTTTAGCGATTGTATTTACTACGCGTATCGTTGATATACTGCCATCGCGCGCTTTTTGAAAATGATTATATATTTCAATAAAGATTTCGCTCAGTACATTTTAAACTTATATTATTATTGATATTATTTGAACGATTATATATATTTTCATATATAATGATAAAAATTATGCTTAAGTAATTTAATCAATTAACATTTTTGCAAAACTTAATGTATCTACCGATTTTTTATTTATAATTGAACCGCCGCATGGTAGAAGAGGGTATACAATTTTTTGGTCAGAGAGCAAACGGTCGCTGAAAATGATAAAATTATTATTAAAATTAGAGTTCACAAGAATTTTCAAAAGCGGTGAAACACCATTGCACTTGGACCAAAACATGTTAAGCCCGGTTCAATAATTAGTTTTTAAATATTTTTAATATTACGGTAATGTTTAATTTAGATAATTTTCAATTTCCGTAAATTTACGTCATCCCCGACCATCACCGTGCCTACACAATGTGCGTCGCATAATATCAACACTGCGTGACTGCATGCGTGACAGCGAAATGCGACGCATTCTGCTCGCAATCTGGTACCCATCACTTGAACGAGGCACGTGTTGGCAAAATTAATGCATTTTCGCACGCAAGATGTTTCTAGCATGACGTGCGGGTTCAATGCGTCGCACGATTGTTATCTGGGAATCTTTTGAGTTTATCAGAAATCCCTGAATTCTCTAAAATCCTTAAAGTTATTCAATTTTCTGAATTCCTCGAATTCCCTACATGCCCTGAAGTCCCTAAAAATCTTGAATTCCATACAATCCTTTAATTCTCTGCAATCCTTTAATTCTCTTAATTTCTTGAATTCATTGAATTTCTGAGTTCCCAAAATTCTCTGAAATATCTCAAAATCTCTGTAATTCTTAAATTCATTTAATATGCTGGATTCCTTCAATATTGAGAATTCCACGAATATTCCGAAATACATGAATTCTTTGAAATCTCTGAAATTGTCTGAATTTCTTTAGATATTTTTATTCTCTCAACTTGTTCAATTCCTTGAATTTGATGAATTCTTGGAATTCCTCGAATATTCTGAATTTCTCTAAATTCCCTGAATTCTCTAAAATGCTGAAAAATTACCGAATTCCTTAAATTATCTGAAACAATTGAAATTCTCTGAATTCCCCGAAATCATTGAATATTGCAAAGTCCTTTCATTCTGTACATTCCAAAAAATCTCTGAATTCCTTGAATTTTCTGAAATCCTTGAATATTCTACATTCCCTGAATTCTTTGAAATCCATGTTTTATTTTTACAGAATTAAATTCTATGGAAGGTGAGGGACCAAGTTCAGGATCCACGCGCAAGCGCGGGCGCCCGGCCGGTAGCCAGAGCAGGCGCGAGGACGGGATAATACGCGGGACATTTCATGTGGGAGATAGTCGCCCCGTTGCTGTCGATGGGCCGTCAACAGAGTTTGTCGAGTATATGGGGAAGAATATTGTAGTCTGGTTAAATCCTCCTAGGACAAGAGTCACGAAAGCTGATTTTCCGGGCAATACTTTTCCTGTTAGCTCTCACTTTTATAAACAAAATGATTTTCTGGTCCGTCGTACTTTCGTAGAATACGGAAATATGGTGCAATATATATGGGCCAATCAAACACTCATGGGAATCCGAGCACCAAAACCAACTAGTAAGGGTCCATCCATTAATTACGTAACAGAATTTTTGCCAATTTTTAAGCCTCTCCTCCATCTAGTAAAAAATACTCATCAAACTCCTAATTTTTTACATTTTTTTAAATACTAGTACATATTTCCAATTATTCGATATTGGATATGAATTTTTCTAGATTTTTTGATAAGCTAAGCGCGACCTAAAGTAACCTGAACGTGTTAAAGAATGATTGCGATTGGAATAAACTGGAATAAAATCAATTCTAGAAAAGTAGATCATTAAATCTAAGGGTGTATTTAGCAAATAGTGCAAATCTCGATAATCCTAAAAAATGTTCAACGATTTTGGAGGTAGCAGTAATTTTAAAAATTGTGAAAAACCTTGTTTTGATGGATATTTTTCTAATATCAGAAACAAATATCTGAAATCCTTAAAAACTGCTCAATTCTTGAGAATAATTTTTTGAAATGTCATTATAATATTATAAAATTTATTGAAATCCCGCGACGTTACATGAAATTTGATGATATTCTTTGAAATTCTTTAAAATCAATTAAAATCCATTGAAACAGTAAGATCCTGCAAAATGCATTACAATACTTTATAAAGAAACTTTAAAATCCCATAAAATTATTGAAATTTTTTAAAATCTTATACGATTTTTCAAAATTCGTCGAAAATCCTTTAGACTCTTCTAAAATGCCCTAAAACCAAGTTTAATAAAATCCTCCCAATATAACTGAAATCAGCGGAATATTATGGATTTTTTTCAAATCACTTCAATTTTCTTTATTTTATCCTGAACTCGTTAAAACTCAGCTGGAATTCTTATAAATTTCATGGAATTCTTTTAAATTCGAAAAACATCAAACATATAACTAATGTACATTAGTAACGTTTAATAAATTTTTGTCACTTTTTCGGTTTAAATAGGTGACATTTTTTTAGTATATTAGGCTGTGACAGCCCTGTGTATTATTTGTTTATTTTCAACAGAACTAGTTTTCCAAAAGCTTCTTCGTTCAATCTGCCCCTTTTCGAGTTCAATATAATTCCTGACGTATACTAACGAATCTTTCGAAAACTAGCGGCCACAATTTGAATAGTGAAACAGAAAAAAGTAATTGCAATGACAATTAAATTTATTGATTGTTAGAAAAATTCTTGTGAACTATATTTCCAAAGTAACTAAAAAGGAACCATTTTTATAGTTACTGTTATACTGCAAAAATGTAATTATTCACTAATTCGTTACTTATCTACAAAAGTAATTTCGTTACCACCCCTGTTAGAAATTTCTGTACAAACCTCTTTTGGAAGCTAACCAATCGTTTCCATTTCTTTCCGAACCTTTCCGAGATCTGCATCTGATTCTTTTCAAAAATTTTTAATAAAAAATCAATATAATATTTAAGCGAAAATGCAGTAATTACACTTTCTGCCTCGTTCTCGGGATTACACTTGTAGTATCATATCATGACGCTCGCGCAGCCACAATTCAGAGCTAAGATAAATTATATCGGGGCCCTTTGCCACCAACTTCACTATCTCATTCGTTTCTTTGTGCTCGCGTCGTTAACATCAAATTATATGTTTTTTTATTTCATATTTTGTATTCAGAAATATGGGTAATTCAATAAAATCCGGGAGAAAAGATCGTCATTCGAGTCACATGTCAAAGGTAAAGTAGTGATTTAAACCATTTATTAAAAGAAGTCGAGAGTTTAAAATGCGAAATCAAGAAGCGTGGTCGTCGAGATAGATATTCGTATACTTCATCTTCAGGGTCTTCTTGAAGTTTTTCCCGCACGAAATCAAAAAGTTACTGAGGATCAACGTCTAGGAGTGCAACAAAATCAATATCGAGAAGTCCTAGACGTAGAAAAGGGAATAGAAATTCTCATTATTGCACATGTTCGCGCACTCGATCTACGTTCCGTTCTGCCTCTCCTGCTCCGAAAAAGCAGTCTGGTAAGTTATTTTAAATCATCTAAATGGACGGCACAGCTCATTCTTAAATTGAGAGAAGTCCGATCCTTCGACTGATGAGCCTGCGCCATAAGTACAGGACAAATGCAGATCGTACTTCCTTTTTAGGTTATGAAAAGAGATGACTCAGCTCATTCTTAAAAAGATAAAAGGCTGATCCCTTAGTGTGGTAAGCCTGTTCACAAGTGCAGGATTATTCCAGGTTGTTCATCCTTCTAGGTAACGGAAACGAGGAGGCCTCAAAGACGGATGGCTCCACGCATAAGGAAAATCCTACGGAAAAGAAGAAAAACACCGATTGCAATAAACTGGATATCCTTGGGGAAAATCCGTCAACAGTCAACCAAAAAGAGGCTTAGTTGCATCTAGATTCAGTTTCAATGTGAAAAAATTAGCTTACAGCTGGCCTTATACTGATTAAGTCAGGGAGGAATCTTTGAGAAAATATCCGAGGAAGGGTGACTGCATACTTGAACCATTAAATCCGGAAGTAAAGCTTCCTATGAATGACGTTGCTTAAAAACGCGACGAACATTTTCAAGACATACAACGCGTAGCTGGTTCTACATTGTCGGCTATAGGTCCGGCTATTTCCAATTCACTGAGAGAAGAGAAACTTAGCCTCCTGGATCAGTTAGAAATGCTCGCAGATGCGGGCAAACTCATTAGGAAACTACATCACTCAGTGTCAAAAGCGAGAAAAGCTTTTATTACTCTAAGATATACAAAATCAGTAAAAGTACTTCGGATTCGTCGTAAGATAATGAGGCCTTTCTTTTTGGAGATAGAACGACTGAAAAAGTTAATGAAGTTAAATCGCTTGAGAAGGTAAGCAAGGACATGGAGCCTTCTTTTGGACCAAAGAGTTCATTACCAAAACCTTCTGGCGATTTAAACATCAGGAGCTCTTCGACGAGGAATTTTGAGACATCGCAATCGATCGACAGGTTTGCGTCTCGAACGAGCCCATCCAATTTCAAGGGAACAGCGTCCTCGTATCATACGTCATAACAGCAACGTCAGCAGGCTCCAACAAATTCAACCAAATATCCGAAGCAGATCAATTGACAGAGATGATAAAGGTACGTATGGCTGGCAGGCTGCAGGGGTTTCTTGGAAAGAGGGAAGAAATCACGAGCGATAAATTTGTTTTAACTTGTATAAAGGGTCTGAAGATTCCTTTTACTCAATTACCAAAACAATCGTCTTTACATGGTAGTCGAACTTGGTCACATGAGGAGACCGTGGCTTTAAGGTTAGAAATCGATAAACTTTTAGAAGTTTGGGCTATTACTCCTTGTCAATCCGTGGATGGAGAATTTGTATCACCCTATTTTTTACAGAACAAACCGGATAATTCTAAAAGCTTTATATTAAACTTACAGACGTTGAATAATTTCATTCAGGTACCTCATTTTAAAATCGACGACCTTCGTACGGCTTTTAAATTAATAGTAAAAGATAGTTTTATGTGTCACTTAGATCTAGAAGATGGTTTCCTCCATGTACCAATCGACAAAAGTTACACGAAGTTTCTGAGGTACGTCTTTGATGGGGTGTTATACGAATCTTCATCTTTACCATTTGGCTTGAATACCAGCCCGTTTGTCTTTACTAAAATCATAAAGCCAGTGGTCAATTATCTAACAGAAACAACAAACTCTTTCGACGATTGTTTAAAGAATGTAGAAACTACCGTAGAGTTTTGAAATCACTAGTTTTTTTGATTAACTATGATAAAAGTCGTGGAGAGCCGTCACAGGTATGTCCATATTCAGGTTTTCTATTGAATTCAAAATTTTTATCTGATAGAAAAATTCAGGAAAAAACGGGCCTGAACCAGCAGACAATTCGCCCAATTAATAGGACGATTAGTGGCATATTATCCAGGAGTAGCCTATGTTATGATTCACACGAAAAGCTCAGAAAGAGCTTAATCGCTCGCAATTATTTTTGCCCAACCAACAACGTTTAACCCAATAAGACAGTACTCCTTCGTCAAAGAAATTTATTCAGACGCGTCTAAAAATGGTTGGGGAGCCTGTTGTGAAAATGAGACAGTTTCACGGCTTCTGGAATGAAGAAGAATGTTTACGCAAATAAATTATCTTGAAATTCTAGCTGCATTTTGAGCCTTAAAAAATGGGCGGAATTATACTTCTACATGCCAGTCGTTTAACCAGAGAGATCTGGAACTGATGCGATTCAAACACTAAATGCCAGTTCTTTGGTTCTTGGGAGAAAAGCTCAAAAGCTATAGCGATAGACGCTTTCACCATTTCGTGGAGTGAAAAATTCATTTTTGCCTTCACACCTTTCTCAATAATTTTAAGAACTTTGAAAAAGATTTAAACCGATGAAGCATATGGGGTAGCAGTTGTTCCATTATGAACCTCACAGCCGTGGTTTCCAGTTTTTCGTTCGTGGCTTGTTTCTGAACCCGTTAACTCTTTTGTTGTCAACTTGCAGAAGTCGACTGCACCCTCTAAAATCCTCACTTTCCCTGGCTTCCCGACTCTTATACGGGAAAGTTATACGAGGAGAAAATGTCCAGTGGAAACTATAGATATCTTGGTGGCTTCTTTATCAGATTCAACCATAAAACAGTGCAATAGTGTCTTGAGGAATTGGTGGACCTATTGTAGCTATAAGAATCTCAATGTCTTCCATCAAGATACAAATGTGATTTTAAACTTCCTTACCGAGCGATTCAACAGTGGAGCCTCTTATGGTATTTCAAATACGACTAGGTCTGCGATATCCCTTATGTATAACAATGGAATTTCTGATTGCGTAATGGAACGTTTTTTAGGGGAATCTATTAATTTAAACCATCTCGACCAAAGTATGCTAGAACCTAAAATGTCTCTCCAGTTTCAGGCGAAATTTGGAAATGATTTCCGCTTGATAGACTTAATCTGCAAAAACTTACTGAGAAACTTGCAATACTCCTAGCTTTAGGAACAGGCCATCGAGTTCAGACCCTTTCGCTCATTCCGTTAGATGCCATTGTATTCTCTGCTTCTGAGGTAGAAACTAAGATCGAAGCTCTCATAAAGACGTCTTGGGCTGGATCGTATCAGCTTTGTCTAGTTCTACCTTACTTTCATGAGAAACCAGAACTATGTGCAGCTTCGAACTTGAAACATTATTTAGAAAGTACAAGCGCATTGAGAGGTAACGCGAATAAGCTTTTTCTTGGCTTAAAGAAGCCTCATAGTGCAGTAGGTGCGCAAACTTTGAACCGTTGGATTAAAATAGTTTTATTCGTATGTGACGCTGACAAAAACAATTCACGGCTCAAAGCACTAGGCACGTATTTTTTGTTAAAAATCATAAATTCTGATAGAAACAGAAATCTTCGAATGCAGATCTGGGAAAGAATCTGAAAGATAATCGTACGCAAACCTATCCGAAATGTCCTTTCCGAAGTTTTCACTAGGGACTATCTTTACGAAAAAAGAAACTAGTAAAATGAAACTAGTTACTTTTCATCACTGTTATTTGATGCTTTAAGAAACTTTTACTTTAATGAATAAACTTTAGTTTTGAGATTGATTTTTAATCTTTTCTTGATAACAATTCTTTATTTAATTTTCAAGAGGCAAACGTTATGGAACCTACAGATACAACGTGGTTTATCGTTTTTCATGCAAAATACTTCAGACTAACGGTAACTCCTGAAACACAAGTGCCGGTAGAAATTGAGCTCATACCTAAAAATACACATGATGCTACACATGTAGTCGAAGATGCTGATGTTGCTGGCATCAAATTTAAGGTGTTCAGCGGAGGGCCTACTTACGGGATTACAGGAGCTGAGCTTCCTCCCAGGAGATCACCTTCGCCTCAAGTTCCCAGGAGACCAGTTCCACCTACAGTTGTGTATAGTTTTCATGATCTAATTTCCTGAATAAAAACATGATAAACTAAAAATTATGCTTGTAATGTACTGTTAGATTATTGAACAGCGAAAGTAAATAAATGGTCACCGATGTTTTCAATATGTAAACGTCCGAATAAAACATTATAAACTATTACTCAATTCAAAATATTGTTTCAGTCTAAAAGATAAATTTTGCTCTCCTAAACCAGTCGCTTCTTTCCGAACACGCCTTTGGCGAGTTTAATTATTGAAGGGTGCAAGTGTGAACAGATAATTTCTAACAGTACTGTACACCAAAATTTTTAGTAAAGCTTTAACATCTAGAAAAGTTATATCAATTATGTTATGTCCCGTTGTTTGTGGCTGTGTTGAAGCGGGGCAATAACTTAGGATGGAGCGGGTTGAGGGGGGGGGGGGAGAGAAGGAAGGAACGTGGTTACTTGCTCTATGAAGTGCTAGAGAGAGGAAGTAGTAATCCTATTTCACTTAGTTCGTACAGGTCGAGAATCTGTGGAGTCGCGCTCTCTCTCTCTCTCTCTCTCTCTCTCTCTCTCTCTCTCTCTCTCTCTCTCTCTCTCTCTCTCTCTCTCTCTCTCTCTCTCTCTCTCTCTCTCTCTCTCTCTCTCTCTCTCTCTCTCTCTCTCTCTCTCTCTCTCTCTCTCTCT
>CAKNYM010020789.1:12154-23460 GCA_932195095.1 Andricus curvator | reverse complement strand
CTCTCTCTCTCTCTCTCTCTCTCTCTCTCTCTCTCTCTCTCTCTCTCTCTCTCTCCCTGTCTGCGCGAGCCAGGCGTCGAGCTGGCTCATCCCTTGTGGTACGCTACGCTGGCTACAGGGTGGTGGAAGTTGCACCCTCTTAATCTCGCCTTTTAATAGACGCTGCCAGGCGAGGGACGGAGGGTGAAGAGTGTGAGTGCGAGTGCACGCTGTCGTGAGAAGGAAGGCGGGATGACCTTTTTTTATAATCCGTTCCCAGTTGAAGACCGGAGAGCGGTTTAAAGTTGGAGGTTGTGCCGGAAAGCAGACGAACCCGAGTCCGAAGACGGACAGAACCGTTTCGGTGGCGGAGAGCCTAGAAGGGAGGGTGAGAACAACTCACATCAGACACTGCGACGGATACGGTGGCGGTGACGGCTAA
Source organism: Andricus curvator (assembly GCA_932195095.1). Lineage (NCBI taxonomy): Eukaryota > Metazoa > Arthropoda > Insecta > Hymenoptera > Cynipidae > Andricus > Andricus curvator. Next base: position 23,039 of record CAKNYM010020789.1, on the reverse strand, counting down.
CGAAATAACTGTATCAAGGTAAAGTGAATGGCAGTGTGCCTAGAGGCAGACCGCCGAAATAATGGTTAGAATCTGTGGATGACACATTAATCCGAAGAGACATAAGAAGCCATAGAAACACGAGAGCTTGTATGAAAACATGCATGGACGTGAAGGAAGCTAGAGAAGTATGCCAGGACAGAAAAGTGTGGCGACAAATAGTTTGTAAACAGAGTGACAATAGAGCAGTGTTTCGGGACGAACGTTTCATTCAAATAAATGACACGAGAATTCTAGATCAATCTAAAAAATCAATACCTCCTTCCTCACATTACTCCCTTCCTCACCGAGTGAGTCACTCCTACCCCGAAATGGAATTTATCTACGAAATCGCATATAAGTCGTCTCTCATACAATATAGTAAAAGTATGGTCTATGAGACAATCCCATATATTTCATGTCTATTTGAATAATGTATAGTGGATGTTCAGCTTAAATATCGCTAAAATATACCAACGCATAGTCAAAGTAGATACTTCGACTATACATATATATCTTAGAAGTATATCTGAAATGGAGATGAAGTATAGCTAACGTACATCTGTAAAGTGTAACTCAAGTATGTCAAAAGTATAAATTGATAGAATAAAAAGATAATATGAAATAAGTACAAGCGTTGTATTCTTGATAATAAAATAATTAAATTAGGAATCCAAAGTAATGATTTTCACAGAATAAAAAAATATTTTTTGGAACTTCTAAATTGAGCAAACTTAAATAAATTATTTTTTTCATTAAAAATATAACATTATGTCTCTTATCTAAATAATTATTTAGTCAATTTTTATCATGCGCAAAGTCGCATACCGAAACGAGAAATTCTCGTTTCTCGTTATATTCTGCTCGATTAGCGAGAACATTTTTCAAAGAAGCCCATCGAATGTCATTTGTTCATACTCGATTGTTCCATTCTCGAGTCACAAGAAATGTTCTCGTTGGCTGTCGAACATTTCTGTCAATTTAGTTTGGAAATAAAATGTTGAAAAACAAAAAGTTTTAAGAATATTAGTAAGAACGAACTTGATAAAACGCAGAAGTAGATGGAATGCAAAGAGCAGGTACTGACTAAGGAGAATTCAGAAAATCAAGCCGACGGAAATACAGTGGCTTGAAATTGAATAAAAATACAATTTGCTTAATTCAAATTTTTATATCTATATTGGCCCTCAATGAGCTTAACATGATATTTGATTTAATGTATATCTCCGTTTATTATTATTATTTTTTGATTTATGCCTCGTTTTACTCGAAACTTTCAGAAATATAAAATTATCTAAAAAAAATATGCAAATTCAAAAAATTTGAACAAGTTAATGTTTCTTAACTCTAATTTCAAACTACAACCTAATTATGTACAACTCAATATCCATGATTTTAAAAGAAGTATTTACACCTAAACAAACTGTTAATAAGTAACTTTCAACCAAGTAGTTGAATTTTCAATCGGGAAAGATGAATTTTCAATATTAAAATGTAATACTTTATATTGCAACCGAAAACGATTCTAATTTTAAATAAAAAACAGTGACATTTAAACAAAAAAGGCGAATTTTCAACAAAATACATCATTTTTCCATCAGATAGTTAAATTTTCAAGCAAGAGGATTAATTTTCTACCAAAAAGAACGAATTTTCGACACTATAGTTGAATTTCCAACAAAAACAAATTTTAGTCAACAAAGAAAAAAAAATGTTGATCAAATTCTTAAATTTTCAAGAATGATTTTCAAAACGGATGATTTATAACAAAAAGGTTGAGTTTGTAACGAAATTGTTGAATTTTCAACAAAATAATATTTTAAATACAATAATTACATTTTCATCCAAAAAGATGAATTTTCAACCAAGAAGATTAAGTTTCTACCAAGAAAGACCAATTTTCAACAAATTATAACAATTTTGAAACAAATATTTGAATTTTTAAACTATAATAGATCAATTGTTCACCAAAAATATAATAGTTAAATTTTCATTAGAAAAATTCAATTTTCAACCACAAAACGAATTTTTAACAAAGTAGTTTTAGCTTTGAGCCCAAGAGATCAAATTTCAACTAAAATTATGAATCTTCAAACAAAAGAAAAATTGAATTTCTAGTCTGAAAAGAGGCCTGAAAAGAGGCCTCGCCTCGCACGCATGTCCCTACTTTCTCGCTTTGCCTCGCATTGCCAAACTCTGGCTCCGCGGCTAATACCTAATACTTATCTACTATTTACAATATTTACAGTTTACTTATATCTACTTCATCATCTATTAACAATCTTTCCTTCTCCATTCCTCTTCCTCCTTCCTTCTCCATCTAACCCAACACTCCCTTCACCCATGCTACTGCCCTTTTGTCCCCCCTTTCATGCATCAATACCTCCATGCTTATCCCACTTCTTTCCACCTCTGCGCACTCCTCCAACCAGTGCTTCACTCTTGCATCCCCCTTCCCACATAGTTCACACATCCCCTTTTCCCTAAAGAGCCAGAACCTATTAAAATCCTACATTCACCCACATCTCATCCTCGCTACAAGCTCCTGACTTCCTTTCTCACACAAATATTGCGCTCTCGCCCCTGACATAGTTCCCGTGAAACCTTGACTCTCTTATTCTCTCTTTCCCTGCTATCTTCTCTCTCTCCATGCCCTTTTTCTTAACCAACTCATATACCTTCCTTCCTTCCTCGTGCATCACTTCATCCATCTGCAGTCCATTCATTCTAAAATAACTTTCCCTTTCAATCTCCATCTTCCCACCCCTCTCCTTTTCTCCTTCTCCCTCCAACACCCCTAACCAGCTTACTTCCCCCCTCTTCCAAAAATTTCTCCTCATATTTACACGCCTGTCTTCCCGCTAGAATCCCTACACTCGTTCTCCCCGTCTCCCTCCTGACAATATAATTAGGCGTGTTCCTTGCGAACACCAGGGTCCACTTTACATACCTCTCCTCTGTCCTATTTACCTTTTCACTTTCCTTCTACCCCCACACCTCTACTCCATACAATAGCACACTCATCACTAGTGAGTCAAACAATTTCATTCTCCTTCGAAAATCATCTGCGAATAACTTCTTTCCCAACCCCCACACCTACCTCATCACCACATTTGCCCTCCTCACTCTCTCTTTTATAAGACCATCCACTCCTCCATTCCTCCGAAACAAGAAGCCCCGGTACACAAACTCTTTCACCTCCTGCAACGCCTTTCCCTTCCACTTCCACTTCCCTTCCTTACCCCTTCTACCTCCTTTTCTGAACACCATAACCCTGGACTTTTCCGCACTCAGTTCTAACCTGTTCTTATCCAGGTATCTTCTCAACCTCTTCATCATCTCCTTTAAGGCCTTCATACGTACTTTAGCTATACTTCATCTATACTTTAGCTATACTTTACCTATACTGTTTCAATATACTTGAAGTATGGGATTGTTTCATTTACCATACATGTATCATACTTCTGAAAGTAAATGAATGATCAATCCCATACTTATGATTTAGGTTGATTGTGCAGATAATTTTTACTTTAGAAGTAAAATGAGCTATTTTATTAGTAGAAGAATAGTGTACAAGGTCAATTAAATGATATTCGTAATTCTGAATATTTGATCTGGCTTGAAAGCTATCGTAATGCTTCTTACACGTAGTCGATACACATTGGAAGTTTTCATAATCACTAACAGTGACGATTATACAACTATATAGCAAGTGAGTATTTTGAAACTTTCTTAGTCATCACTACGAAATCTACATAAAAAATGAAGTTTCTTATCAGCACTCTACTCTTCACCATTGTCATTTTTATAAAATTTGGTGGTAAGTGTACTCAGTATAATGTAAGTCTGAATTTAAATATGAAATATTACATATTCCAACCATTAAATTTTCGAAGTGTCTCGTCGTCTCGAAATTTGGGATGACTGGTGCAATATTTTCCATAAGCTTGGCTAGTCCCGAATTTTCGGGACGACTAGTCCATCCCCTTTTCCAACTCCCCCAATTTTTCGGGACGACTAGACACAGCCTCAAATTTTTTAAATGTTCAGCTAACACATTCAAGATACGCACTTATTAAACCCTTTCAAATTAACGTCTGTTAGACCCAAAAGCGCGTCGAATTAGGATTTGCCAAATTGATAAGTTTTTCCATTTTAAGCTTCAAAATCTTCGATTTTTTAATTTTATGCTCTTTAAATTTTCGATACTTGATATTGTTTTATTCGCATATATTCGAAAATCAAAATTGATTCAGTGTTGAATTGCGCAATCTCAAAAAGTGTTTAATGTGTATAAACAAAGCGTCGGCAAAGATAACGTTGAATCAACATACTAAATATATTATGACCAGGAACAGAAAACCAATTGGAAAGAATCTTATTTCATACTATGAAGACAGTTTTAAATAAAAGTCTTTAAAATTGATCCAACAATAGAGGCTATCCATAAATTATTTTTGCACAATGGGAAGGAGAATGTCTAGCATAGCGTTACACAAGGGCGACAAAACTACAGGGAAAAGACCGAAAAGGCGTTGCGTAATTCATGGATGGCCCCTTATCTCTGCGAAGGCTTCAAATATTGCTCAATTGTAAGCACTGACATAACCAAATATTATTTTCTTTTTTCCACTAATATGTCAGTATTTATTTATCTTCACGTATTTTTTCTTGATTGAGTTCATCAGAAATTCCTTAATTCTCTAAAATCCTTGAAGTTATTCAATTTCCTGAATTCTTCAATTTCCCTCAATGCCCTGAAGTCCCCAAAAATCTCGAAATTCCCCGAAATCCTTGAATATTCGAAATTCCTTTAATTCTGTTGCCTTCCAAAATAATCTCTGAATTCCTTGAATTTTCTGAAATCCTTGAATATTCTACATTCCCTGAATTCTTTGAAATATTTTTTTTTCTTTTTACAGAATTAAATGCTATGGAAGGAGCGGAATCAAGTTCAGGATCCACGCGCAAGCGCGGGCGCCCGGCCGGTAGCCTGGGCAGGCGCGAGAACGGTGTAATAGTGCGCGCAGCATTTCATGTGGGAGATAGTCGCCCCGTTCCTGTTGAAGGTCCGTCAACTGAGATGGTCGAGTATATGGGGAAGAATGTTGAGGTCTGGCTAAATCCTCCTAGAATAAGAGTCACGAAAGCTGACTTTCCAGGCAATACTTTTCCTTTTGGCTGTAACTTTTATAGAAATCATAATTTTCTAGTCCGTTGTACTTTCGTAGAATACGGAAATATGGTGCAATATATATGGGCCAATGGAACACTCATGGGAATCCGAGCACCGAAAACAACTAGTAAGGGGCCATCCATTACTTACGTTACAGAATTTTTGCCAATTCTTTAAGCCTCTCCTTCATCTAGTAAAAAATACTCATCAAAGACCTAATTTTCTACATTTTTTTTAAAAGTACATATTTTTAATTATGCAATATTCATTATGCATTTTTCTAGATTTTTCGATGAGCTAAACGTGATCTAGAGTAAACTAAACATTTTAAATCTTTTATTAAATCACTTAAGTTTATATTTTTATTAAGAATTTGAAAAGTTGAAGCCCTTTTTTAATGGTTTGCGATATTTGTATTTCCTGTTTGATCTGTCATCAAATCTAGAAAAGTAGATCATTAAATCTAAAGGTGTATTTAGCAAATAGTGCGAAGCCCGATAAACCTAAAAAATATTGAATGATTTTGGTAGTAGCTAACTCGGCCTGGTTTTGAACCAAGAACGCCACTATTCACGAGTTAACCAATTGCGCCACCGGGGCTCTAGCAGATAGTTTCTCGTTTCTTCTGTATCCAGAGGATGACGCGAGTCTGGATCTTTGTAACCTGTGAAATTTTAGTCATTAATTCTAGTCTGAATGAATTCACCGAATCTGAATATAATTTAATCATTGATGTTATTTTGTCGACCAGGGTAATTAACTAATTAATTTCTGATGTTAAATATTGCCGATTACTGGTCAAATCATTGTCTGGAGAAACGAGAAAAAAAATTATTTGCCCTGTAATCGGCAATACTTAACAGCAGAAATTAATAAATTACCCTGGTTGACAAAATTACATAAATCATTAAATTATATTCAGATTCCGTGAATTTATTCAGACTAGAATTAATCACTAAAATTTCATAGGTTACAAAGATGCAGACTCGCGTCATCCCGTGGATATAGGAGAAACAAGAAACTATCTGCTTAAGCCCCGGTGGCGTAATTTGTTAATGCTCAACTCGTGAATAGTGGCGTTCCCGGTTCAAATCCGGACCCAAACAATTTTTTTTTTGTTTCTCCAGAAAATTATTTGACCAGTAAACGGCAATATTTAACATCAGAAATTAACATCAGATATTATTCTAAATGTAGTACAACATAACTGAAATCAGTGGAATATTATGGATTTTGTTCAAATAACTTCAGTTTTTTAATTTATCCTGAATTGGTTAACACTAGAAGTACCACGTGGGTCATTTTTTACCCACGAGGGTTTGTCGAGGGCCGTACCCCCGTATATAATCATCTGAGGACCAAACGCTCCCGTGACTTTTAATCATTTATGGTGTTGTACAACTTACCAAAATTTCGTCTTTATAGCCCACCTAGAAGTATGAAAAATTTACTTCTTATACCTGAAGTACCACGTGGGTCGTTTTTGACCCATACACAGTTTACCGCAATTTGATATCAATAACACCGGTTTTAAAACTCTAAATTGTTTCTGAGCCTGCCTCGACGTTATTCACGAGATGTTGCATTATATTACAACAGTTTAGTGTTAGGTTAGGACAAAAACAACCGGAAATATGAGAAATTTGGAGGTCGAACAATGTTTTATATCAGTGCGGCTTTCGGTTCCCTATGGACTGGCGGCATGCAGACCGACAATTCTGTCAACTCCTTTGCTCCTAAATATTTTCAAATATTTAAACTTCTAGAGTGAATTTTTTTGTTCTGATATGTTTTTGTTCCTTGATATCAATAAGCAAGAAAACACGCAAAGCATTTTAGCCACATGCTGCGTTATAGAATCTTTTAGAGATACTCTGTACTTAACTTATTTGTCTGTAAAAGAAAAAGTACTATTAGTACTCGTGTAAACAGTATGTTTTGACTCTGTTTTAATATTTTTACAGCGAAAAACCGTCTTACTTTATTTTACTTACTTGTTTTAAGGGGGTATTTCTATTTGACCGAGCTTTTTTCAGGCGTTTTTCAAAAATTCATAAAAAATACAATTGTTAATATTTTTGAATGGAAGTTTTTTTATATTTTTAAGCAGATCTTAAACTAAAAAAAACGTGGTTACCAATTAAATAATAAATAATGGGGGGCGCTGTAGCATTTTAAAAAATGTGTCTCGGAAACGACACCCTCACTTGGCTGACATGATTCAGCTGCTGCATGTCATTTCAAACAAAAGAATCGAGGAGATTCTTAAAATATACAAGTACGGCTATAGCCGGGACTTTTTTGGGGGTAGTTTTTGACTTGCTGGAAATTCGAAAATCATTATTATTTATTTATTTTAGTTCGGGCTATAGCCAAACAGCTGCTAAATATATCCTCCGAATTTGAGCTTAATCGGTCCAGTGGTTTTGACGGAATGATGTCAGCCATTTTAAAAACCCGTGTTTTGAGAAAAACGCGTTTAAGGCTAGACCGTGTATACTTAGATCATGGACCTAACACTGAAAGTTTTGACTAGAACTTGGATACAAATCTATAAATGCTTTCGGAACATCGTATTGTGGAAGGAAAACCTGTTTGAGACGAACAATGGCTCTATTATACATATTTATGACCTGCCTGTCTGACAGCCGAGGCAGCCCTCCACAGCGTGCGGCTGAGTACTCTCCGCTCTGCGCAGTTGAAAATTTCTTCTGTAAACTTATAAATAGTAATAAAACGTTTATTTCTGAAAATTTATTTATGACAGTGTACTATTCATTTTAGAGACCGAATTATCCGTTGCTTACAATTTAGAGTCTTCCTAAACGTACTATAAAGATGGCTACACCCAAAACACGACCCAAATACCAATAAAACGGTGGTTTCCCACTGTGGGTCAAAAATAACCCACGTGGTACTTCAATGGGTACGGCGAACTCCGGTACTTCTAGTGTTAAAATTCACCTGGAATTCTTATAAATTTGGTGGAATTCCTTTAAATCCAAAAGAACTTCAGTGACATAACTAATGTACATCAGTCACGTTTATTCAATTTTAGTCCCTTTTTGGTTGAAACGGGTGACACTTTTTGAAGTAAATTAGACTGTGACAGCCCTATGTATTATTTCTTTATTTTCAACAGAAATATTTTTTCAAAAGCTTCTTCATTCAATCTGCCCCTTTTTGAGTTGAATATAATTCCTGACGTATACTAACGAATCTTTCGAAAACTAGCGGCCACAATTGAAATAGTGAAACAGAAAAAAATAGTTGCCGAAGCAATACAATTTATTGATAGTCATCAAAAAGTCTTGTGAACTATGTTTCAAAAGTAACTGTAAAGTCACGATTTTTATAGTTACTGTTATACTGCAAAAAATGTAACTATTTACTAATTCGCTACTTATTTACAAAAGTAACTTCGTTACCACCCCTGTTAGAAATTTCTTCAGAAACCTGTTTTTGAAGCTATCCAATCGTTTCCATTTCTTTCCGAACCTTTCCGAGATCTACATCGTACCTGATTCTTTTCGCAATTTGCACTAACTTGAATTGTTTGGTCAAAATCAGTCAAAACTTCTGATAGAAACAGATCTTTGGATGGAGATCTCAGAAAGAACGGAAAAACTAAAAAAATCAAACCTATCCGAAATCTCCTTTCCGAACTATTTGATAGGGAATATTGTTACGAAAGAAGAAAATAATGAAATGAAACTAGCTACTTCCCACCACTTTTATTTGATGCTTTATAAAACTTCGCGTTTAATGAATAACGTTTAGTTTTGAGATTGATTTTTAATCTTTTTAAGTTAACAATTCTTTATTTAATTTTCAAGAGGCAAACGTTATGGAACCTACTGATACAACGTGGTTTATCGTTTATCATGCAAAATACTTCAGACTAACGGTAAGTGCTGAAACACAAGTGCCGGTAGGAATTGAGCTCATACCTAAAAATACACATGATGCTACACATATAGTCGAAGATGCTGATGTTGCTGGCATCAAATTTAAGGTGTTCAGCGGAGGGCCTACTCACGGAATTACGGGAGCTGAGCTTCCTCCCAGGAGATCTCCTTCACCTGAAGTTCCCAGGAGACCAGTTCCACCTACAGTTGTGTATAGTTTTCATGATCTAATTTCCTGAATAAAAATATGATAAACTAAAAATTATTCTGGTAATGTAGGTTGTTGAACAGCGAAAGTAAATAAATTTTCACCGATGTATTCAATATAAAAACGTCCGATTGAAACATTATAAACTATTGCTCAACTTAAAATATCGTTTCAGTCTGAAATATTTCATTTTTAACCTATTTAATTGGAAATTTTTTAATTAAAAACAGAACAATATAGAAAAGTTCGCATTTTAGACAAAGTTGAGTGTGAAGTGCGAAGAGTGCAGGCGTGTGTAGATAATTTCCAACGATAGTGTACACCAACATTTTTAGTAAAGCTTCAACATCTAAAAAAGTTATATAAATTACGAGAAAAACTCGAAAGTTGTATTTTCAGGAAAAAAATTCTCTAGGCCTTAAAAATGGTATAGCCTATATGAAACTGATAGGAAGCTTTTCTTATTTTAGCACAAAATTTGTAGAATTATTACAAAAAACAAAAAAATTTTAATGGATATTGCAGAAACAAGAGTCTAGTAGTCTATTAGAGTCTTGTTTTAAGACAAACATGGGCTTCAACCTAACTTTTGGACAAAATATCTAATTAAATTAAATTTTAGGAATAAGAAATTAAACCGTAACAGAAGTACAATTAGGCAATGGCTAAATATAGCAGGTGAAAATTTCGTATGAAGATAATTAACTTCAACAGGGTTTGCGATTTATATTTGAATTGGAACTGAATTAATGGAACCTAATGAAAAAATCCAACTATTTTTGGTTAAAAGATCTTTTTTTGGTTCAAAAGTCTACTGTTATATGGTTGGCATGAAACTGATCTTGTTTGGTTAAAAATTCTTGTTTCAAATAAATTCATTTTTTTAGTTGAAGATTCATGTTTTTGATTGAAAATTTAACTTTTTTCTCGAACAATCGTTTCATTTTTGGTCAAAAATAAATCGTTTCAACTGAAAATTCAACTTTTCCATTTTTGGTTGATAATCTATCTTTTTCAGATGAAAATTTAACTATTTGTTAAAAAAATTGTCGTTCTTGGTAGAAAATTAATCTTCTTGATTAAAAAATCATGTTTTTGGTTCAATATTGAACTCTCTTGTTGAGAAATCATGGTTTTTGTTGAAGATTCATAATTTTATTTGAAAATCCATCTATGTTTTTGGCTAAAAATTTAACTATTTTGTTTAAAAATCATTTTTTCTTGAAAATTAATTTCTTTAACTGAATATGTAACTATTCCATTTTTTGTTTAAAAGTTATCTTATCTATTGAAAATTCAACCATTTGGTTGAAAACTCATGCATTTTGTTGAGAATCCAACTGCTTTGTTGATAATTCGTTATATGGCTTTAAGACACAACAATATCGTTGAAAATTCGCCTTTTGTTCATCTTCTTTGTTGAAAATTGATGAATTTTTTGAGGGTTTCACTATTTTGTTCAGTGACATCTTTACAGCTTTTTTGGAAGATGTCGGATTCAATTGACTCAATTACTAAGATTGTTTAGAAAGATTTTTGTTTTGGCATTAGGGTCTTATGAGTTATACATATATA
>CAKNYM010020789.1:0-12054 GCA_932195095.1 Andricus curvator | reverse complement strand
TGAGTCCAAGAAATGCCTGAAGGGCGCCAGGTAGTTTTCCTAAATCGAAACTACCAAAAGAAATACTTTAACATTATCTTAAAATCTCCGAATGAGAAAATGGTGTATTTGCCCGATAGCTCCAGTAAAGTGGCGGAGTAAGGGGGATGCATTGAGAGGTGAAGTCAGATAAACGTCAGCATTTCAATAACAAGGACTGATATAATTACTTGAGAAATTCGATTAATAACATTATAATAAATTACGACTTTAAGACGAGTGCGCCTTTGCCCCATTCCAAAATTAAAGTAACAAAAGAATCGGAATTTTCTTATGATGGGGTTCGAGTGACCCCTAGACAACTTTGTGACTATTATAAATTTACAACCTGATCATGATACTTTTACAACACTAGCGGGGTCATGCCGGCCCATGAAATATACCCAACTTTCAATTAATAGATATACACTGACTCGACTTTTCACCCTTGACCTTGACCGAGGTCAGCAATTTACCAATTTCAACGGCGTGTGTCTACCCATTCGACACACGACGTTGAATACCCAGATGAACTTAAAGTTTAAGACAGAGAAACAATGAATAACCTACCTGGCAGTACTCGCCCTCCTCTCGATCGTCCTCTCATTCCATTCATCTCGGATTAATATTTCCTGATCAATTCCTTTGGAGTTTTCGTTAAATTTTAGAGCGAGGCATTCGCTTCGAGTCCAGAATCACGAATGAATTTTTAGAGTGGCATCCCCGTTCTCCCTCTCAAAGGAGTCGGAGCGCCACACAAGGACGAGCGTAGAACTACAGAGTGAGAGGACGAGCGAAGGGAAAAGGACAACTGCCAGGTTCGGTAACCCACAGCGTGGTGGCGCATAGTCGGGGTGCGTTCTGTGCCACGCAGAACCTCGAGGTCTCCCGCTAGTCGATGGTCCAGGGGTGGCTCGCTCGGCTCACCGCGCAGATTCTCTGTGCCAGCTTGATCCTAGTTTTTCCGAGAGCTCTTGTACGTGCGGGAATCCCGTCCACTACGCATGCGCCAGCAAAATCTCCAATATCTATCACAATATATATATATATATATATATATATATATATATAATTACAAAAGATGTATTTTATAAAAACTGGATTGGCAAACGTTTCGAACACGGATAGGGGTCCTCCTCAGTGCCAGATATTTAATGAAAGATAGTTTTTTATAATAAACAATAAAATTAAATTAAAACTTTGGTATTCAATATTTGGTAAAAAAGAATTAATGCATCAACAGTCTAATATCAACAAAATACAAGAGGCAGGTCAATATCGCGCTAGAATAAATATCGCGAGTACGACATATACGGGGTTATAGATTCTGGTTACGCTGTAAAGTCAAAAATCATACAGCTCTTGAAAGAAATCAAACAGGCCGAAAAATTTGCAAAATAAAACCCTCAGATTAATTCTGTTAACGCGGACAAGGGTCATACTACCGTCGCGATGAAAAGAGAAGATTATGAGGCGAAAGTTAATGCATTAATACTAAATACTGTTACCAATGGGTAATTTCGAGTAAATTATTAGAATTATTGAATAAATAAATAAAACAAACAATTTTCAAATGATAGTAAAAGGGCGCTTCCCTGATACTGAATGGTATTTTATTCCATAGGCGTGCTTCTCTAACCATAAACGATCTATGGATTATACATGCTCTGTGCTTTGGTATTTTTAAAGCTAAGTTCCTCTCACAGAGTCTGGCATGATTGGAATGTTTTTTATCAAAAAAAGTAAAATATTCACGTACATTCTGAGGAGCTTCATTTCTTGATATTGTAAAGAGCAAATTGCCAATAAAAAAGTGGCTTCTTTTAGCCACGTGCAAGAACCCTGCTGTATCCCGATGTAGAGTAATGTGTTCACTTTTTGGTCAATTCTATACATATAAAGCGGATACATGTATTTAGTGCCCGTTCTAGCTTCCCATTTAGTTCATCCGTTATATCATCATAAGCAATCCATCCGTAATCAAAGAACGGGAGATTCAAACTCTTAACTAGGAGAATCCTAGTTGAGGTAAGTAAGCAGTGTTTATTTTTATTAAATTGCTGTAGAATTCTGTCAGTGTACCGAGAAATAGCCATTACGTGCTCTTTCCAATACAGACGACGGTTGACCAAGTATCCTAAATCCTTGACCAATTCTTGAAAAACAATAGTAACATTACCAGCCCTCAAAGGAAGGAGGGCAACGAGTGCATCCGCAGAAGAAGAAGCCGAAGGCCCAATAATAATAGTGTTAGTTTTAGCTGGATTTAAAGCAAGGCCATTAGTCTCAGCCCAAAGCACGACCCGATCGATGTCCTCTTGAATCTTCTTCTTTTTGAGATTATCTCCTTTAGCACTAGGTCTTTCGAGAGATCCTCTTGTTCCGCCAAGGTTCTCCTGCTGGTAAGAGCGAGACCTATCCGGCCATTGCTATTTCCTGGTTGATTCTGTTTTCAATGAGATATATTTATCTAAGTAAACTATAGATGGAGCGGTAGGTGTGTAGCTTATGTAAGGCGGAAAGGTTTAAAAGCATATGATGCTATTCAAGGTGTTTATCATAGCTGTGATGTTCACGTGCCGTAAAGCATGAGGGTTCCAAGCATAGAGTATGTGTGAGAGTACGCATGGGCAGTAATCATGGCCTAAGAATTAAAGAGGTGAAAAGAAAAATTATTCCAATAGACCAGTATTTTTAATAAATTTGATCATTTGATAGCAAGCACGGCTATTGGGGTCAGACATGAAACTCTACACACAGAACGGAGGGACTTTTTTCATTTTTATAAGGAATTTTTCTAGACGGTTTCTGTGATCTTGGAATTTGGAACATGCCCATAGGACGTGGTTGATATCTTCATTAAAGTTCCCACAAGGGCATTCCTCTGAGTCCACAAGGCCATTCCAATGTACAATGTACAATGTAGTTTCATGTACCAGACAGCTGAATGAATTTATGATTGGGGGCGATCATGGAAACAGACTCCATTTCCAAAGGGACTTGGATCACTGGTATAGAGCTGAACAAAAGATTGTCGAGCTTGATTACTATGATAAGTTTTTTTAGAATGGCCAGGGACATGTGGTAGCGGCGTGATATGTGGACCGTGGGATGGAAGGGAGTTACTCACTGCGAGGTTATAGTCTGTTCTATAATTCATAGTATTTGGGGTCGTCGATATGGAGTCAAGATTGACATCGCTTAAGGTAGGTAAGTTTAAAAAGTTGAAGTGTGGAGGGGTCTGACTTTGACCGCCTTCGGGTTGGGGGTCGAGGAGTAGATACGGTTGAGATAGTTAATTGGATCAGATTTTTCTTTCTTATAGAGGGAAGCGATGGATTTGATGTTTATATGCAGATAAGCAGCGATTTTTCGTATCGCAAGTTCTTCCATATATTCGGGACATTTTTGTTTGTTGGCCCAGTGTGGACCTTGGCAGCTCAGACATACAGGGGGGCTATTTAATTTTTGGCACGGTTGATTTTCTCCGTGTGGTTTCTCTCCACAATATAAGCATCGAGGGTTCTTACATACAGACTTGACTTGACCGTGTCTGTAGCACACAAAGCAGATTTTAGGTTTAGAAAAATATGGAATAACTAAGCATCGACTGAAGAAAATTTTTATTTCTTGTGGAAGGTTTTGTCCGTCAAAGGTTAGGAAGACGGTGCAAGTAGGGAGAACCCTGCCCTGTTGGTCCTTACGGTCATATCTCTCAGCCTGGATGATTGGAATAGGACTGTTAGCGTGCTTCCGCAGTTCCCTCCGTGGAGAGATTTAACGGGATGTTTGGAGTGATCTTCTCTAGGTTTTGTACAATGAAATTGGCACTGGCCAAAGATTTGCAGAGGACTATGGTTCTGGAGGGGCCTTTCTTTTTGCAGTCGAGGATTTCATCTTTGAATTTTTTGTGGAGAATTCTCCCCACCGATAGCGAGTTAAGAAGAGAGTCAACAATACAGTACACCTCAACTGTGAATGGGCCTCCATTGTGATTTTGGTATTAATTTTTTAAAATCGGAGGTACATGGTATGAAGGAGATTGGTTGCTTTCTGTGGATACAGTTTTTTGATAAGTATAATAATTAAACAGGTTTTTAGAAGATATTTTTGAAATAAATTAACTATATAATTTCATTTTGATTTCAAAATTTATGTTGCAAATTAACCCTTATGTGTGCGACAAAAAAAAACACCTTCATCGGTGTAACGGAGTACCCGGGTATCCACCCCCTTTTTAAACATTTTTAAATTTGGAAGAGGAGAACTAACGTGCGGGGCATTAAGGATCCATTGTAGCTGCTTGACAAATAGTTCCGTAGCGCAGAATATCCCAAGTTATATTTCCCACGCCCAAATAATAATAATCAAAAAACCCCTAAGAACACTCCTACCACTTTTACCTGAACAAATCCGAAGACCCTCCACGTAAAACACTCAAAAAATTGAAAAATTTGAAATAATCACCCAAATCATCTTCAGAAAACCCCAACTTATATTTTCAACCCCATGATAATATTCAACAACCCCCTGAGACCACCACTACTACTTTTACCTTAACAAATCCGAAGACCTTCCACGTAAAATACTCAAAAAATTTAAAAATTCAAAATAATCACCCAAGTCAACTCTAGAAACCACAAGTTATATTCATAATCCCATAATAATATTCAAAAACCCCCTAAGACCACCCCTTCCACTTTTGCCTTAATAAATCCGAAGAGCCTCCACGTAAAACACTCAAAAAATTAAAAAATTTAAAATGATCACACAAGTTACCTTCAGAAAACTTCGAACTAGATTTTCAACCCCATGATAATATTTAACAACCCCCTAAGACCACCACTACTACTTTTACCTTAACAAATCCGAAGACCTTCCACGTAAAATACTCCAAAAAATGTAAAAATTCAAAATAATCACCCATGTCAACTTTAGAAACCACAAGTTATATTCTTAATCCCATAATAATATTCAACAACCCCCTAAGACCACCCCTTCCACTTTTGCCTTAATAAATCCGAAGAGCCTCCACGTAAAACACTCAAAAAATTTAAAAATTTAAAATGATCACACAAGTTACCTTCAGAAAACTTCGAACTAGATTTCCAACCCCATAATAATATTTAACAACCCCCTAATACCACCCCTTCCACTTTTACCTGGACAATTCCTAAGTGCCTCCACGTCAAACACTGAAAAAATTTAAAAATTTGAAATAATAACCAAAGTCATCTTGAGAAAATCCCGAATTATATTTCCAACCCCATAATAATATTCAACAACCCCCTAAGACCACCACTACCACTTTTACCTGAACAAATCCGAAGACCCTCCACGTAAAACACTCAAAACATGTGAAATGAACACTCAATTCAGCGTTCAGAAACACTCAAGTTATATTTCCAACGCCATAATAATATTCAACAACCTCTGAAAATCACTGCCATCACTTTTACCTGAACAAATCCGAAGAGCCTCCAAATAAAACACTCAAAAAATTAAAAAATTTAAAATAATCACCCAAGTCACCTTCACAAAACCCCGAATTATATTTTCAACCCCATAATAATATTCAACAACCCCCGAAAGTCACCTGAACGTGATGAACATTCGTCAATCAGCCAGTATGTAACACCTGTTTCTAAAGCTTTAAAGAGTTAACATAAGCATGGTAATTATTCCTATTAATTCATTTTTTTATTGATAAAAAATAAGAATGAATTATAATTACATAAAAACATACAAATTTATCATTTTTAGAAGAAATAAATCATTTTAAAGTCATGCCGCATACAATGTACATGAGGGTATTCGTGTAACGCGTCACGCACCCTTTGCGCTTATTATAAAATAGATAAAACGCTATTTCTACAATCTACTTTGTGCAATGTAAATTAAATTTGTGATTGTAGAAATAGAGTTTTTCTCGATTTTATAATGCACTTAAATGTGACATTTTTCTACAATTTTGCACTTAGAAAATAAATAAAAAATTCTATATGATTTATTTAATAAATAAATCCTGAAAACCTGTCTAATTATTTTACTTGGGAATCAAAATTTAAAAGCAATAACAGACTTATACACAATGAAAATGAAATAACTTACTATAGACCGGCAGTATCGACTATCGCTTTGCCGTACATAAAATTGTTTGTCATTTACAAGAACATTATATGTTTCATTTCTTGTCCACTTCCTCAGATCTCAAAACATTGGGAAAACTTTCTGAAGTCGTCTTGAAATATAATATATCGACTACATAGGACGAATGACAATAAACTAATGAATTATAAAAACTGCAAGCGTTTTTGGACGGCTTTTAGGGTTAGGTTTCCAATCGACGTCTTTATGCACTTACCCGATTGCGAGCGATTCAAACGCTTGTCCCGATTGAAAATGATTGAGAACGATAAACGAAATTTGTCCCTATTAATACCAATTCAAAACGATTCACCTGTCAATCTGTCTCAATCAGGTCCAATCATTTTTTTCTAGAAGGGAAGTACTTACGACTCCAGTCAGTAATCAATCCGAATCCCCTTTTTAATAGGCAGCACCAACTACGTTTTTTGGAACAACAAAGACTTTTAAAATGATTAGATCATTCAAATTTAAGAAAAATTGTCTGAATCTTAGGCTTGTGTGCATTTTTTTTTGATGCACTACGTTACCAACAGTTTCCATCAGCTGGAGTACATGAATTCTATAAGTTGGCAACCCTTCTTTCACGCGCTCTCCGAGGCAAAAGTTTCTCTCCCACCAACAGTTCTACGCGCGTGAAACTAACCTTCCGCTGGTCGGTGTAAAGTCGACCACTGAGTGCAGTTCCACCGACCAAGCTTCGGCGGCGTGGCGTCGCTTATACGTGATTGGCGTGGCCTATCTTGCGCCTTGGAGGTGGAGGGGATACACAGGAGTAATCGAGGTGACCGAAAGTGGTATCCGCCTTCTCTTTCCAACCTATGTATCCCCTCCACCTCTAAGCCACTGGATACGCCGCGCCACTCACGTATAAGCGACGCCACGCCGCGGAAGCTTGGTCGGTGGAACTGCACTCACTGATGATTATACATATATAGCAAGTGAGTATCTTAAAAGTTTCTCAGTCATGGCTACGAAATCTACCTAAAAATGAAAATCCTTGTCAGCACTCTGCTACTTACTATCATGATTTTTTTTAAAGTTGGTGGTAAGCGTACTCAATATAATGTAAATCTTAATGTAAATATGAAATATTACATATTCCAACCATTAAATTTTTCAAATGTTTAGCTAACATTCAAGATACAAACTTATTGAACCCTTTTAAATTAACATCTGTTAGACTTAAAAGTGCGTCGAATCACGATTTGCCAAATGTTTAAGTTTTTAATTTTCAAGCTTCAAAATGTTCAACCTTTTAATTTCATCCTCTTTAAATCTTTAATACCTCATATTATTTTATTCCTAAGCCTTTTGTTTATTATTCATTTGATTCCTAACACTTGAAATTTTGGATTGCTTAATTTTGACCTCGCCGAAACTAAAATTGTTCTGTATTTAGTTCCCTACTTGAAAACTTTTTATTGAACTTATTTATACCGCTTCTATAAAAATTTTCGCACTATTGAAATATATTCATAATTTCAAAATTTTTAAACTTTTCTTGCTTCAGATTATTCAAGCTTCTTATTGTTAATTGTTATTTTTTCTGAAGTCTTTCAACTTTCTAGAAATCTTTTTAATTCATCAGAAATCCCTGAATTCTCAAAACTCCTCGTATTTATTCAATATCCTATATTTCTTCAATTTTTTGATTTCCTGGAGTCCCCAAAATGCCCGTCCCTAAAAATCTGGAAATTCCCTGATATCCTTGAATTTCCTAAATTCCTTTAATTCTCTGCATACCTTTAATTCTCTTGATTTCTTGGATTCATTGAATTGCTTAAGTTCCCTAAATTCCTTGAAATATCTCGAAATCCGTTCAATCATTTAATTCATTCAATATGCTCAATTCCTTGAATATCAGGAATTCCAGGAATATTCTGAAATACATGAATTCTCTTAAATCTCTGAAATCCCAAAAGTATTTGTATTCCTTGGATAATCCTTCAATTCCCTGATCTTTTTGAGTTCCTTTAATTGTCTGATTTCCTTGAAATTGCTTAAATTGTCTGATCCTGCTGGAACTAAAAAGATAGAGATCATATCCTTTTGAATCATTTTGAATCTTTATGATCGAAATAGATAGAGAAAATGTATCCCATTCTATCTCTTTGTCAATCTAAATTCTCGTCTATCTTTTTCAATCCTCTCTTTTCTATCTCATCCTATACTTTATCTATCCACGTCAATATTTCTCTATCTCTCTATCAATCTAAAGTCCTTTTATCTTTTTCAATCTCCTTTTCCCTATCTCTTCTTATCCTCAATCTAGCGGCGTCAATCTTTTTCTATCTTTTTGTCTACATAAATTCACGTCTTTCATTTCCAATCTCCTTTTCTCTATCTCATCCTATCCTCCTTCTATCAACGTCAATATTTTTTCTATCTCTCAATCAATCTGAACTCCCTTTATCTTTTTTAATCTCCTCTTCCCTATCTCTTCTTATCCTCGATCTATCCGCGTCAATCTTTTGATATCTTGCTGTCTACATAAATTCACGCCTTTCTTTTCCAATCTCCTCTTCCCTATCTCATCCTATCCTGCTTCTATCGACGTCAATCTTTTTCTATCTTTTTGTCTATATAAATTCACGTCTTTCTTTTCCAATCTCCTTTTCTCTATCTCATCCTATCCTGCTCCTATCAACGTCAATATTTTTCTATCTCTCTATCAATCTAAACTACCGTTATCTTTTTCAATCTCCTTTTCTTTATCTAGAGAAAAGATAGAGAAAAGGGTATTCAAAAGATAGACGTGAATTTATATCTTAAAAGAGATAGAGAAAGAAAGACGTTGATAGATGTATGATACAGTGAGATAGGGAAGAGGAATTGAAAAAGATAGATGGAAATTTAGATTAATTCAGAGATAGAAATATATTGACGTGGATAGATAAAGGCTAGGATGAGATAGAGAAGAGGGTATGGAAGAAGATAGCCATAAATTCAGATTGAAAAATGGATAGAAAAAGATTGACGTTTGATAGATAAAGGACAGGATGACATAAGGACGAGGGTATGGAAGAAGATAGCCATGAATTCAGATTGAAAAAAAGATAGAAAAATATTGACGTTGATAGATGTATGATACAATGAGATAGGGAAAAGATTGAAAAATATAGATGGAAATTTAGATTAATTTAGGGATAGAAAAATATTGACGTGGATAGGTAAAGGATAGGATGAGAGAGAGAAGAGGCTATTGATAAAGATGGACGTGAATTCACATTGAAAAATAGATAGAAAAAGATAGACGTTGATAGATGTATGATACAATGAGATAGGGAAAAGGATATTGAAAAAGATAGACGTGAATTTAGATTGACAAAAGGATAGAAAAAGATTGAGGTGGGTAGACAAAGGAAAAGGTGAGACAGAGAAGAGGGTATTGTAAAAGATAAACGTGAATTTAATTGAAAAATAGATAGAAAAAGATTGACTTTGATAGATGTGTGATACAATGAGATAGGGTAGAGAATATTGAAAAAGATAGATGGAAATGTAGATTGATTTGGGGATCGAAAAATAGTGACGTGGATAGATGTAGGATAGGATGAGATAGAGAAGAGGGTATTGAAAAAGATAGACGTGAATTCAGATTGAAAAATAGATAGAAAGAGATTGACGTTGATAAACGTAGAAAAGGATGAAATAAAGAAAAGGAGATTGAAAAAGATAGACGGGAATTTAGATTGATAGTGAGATAAAAAAAAGGTTGATATGGATAAATAATGGATAAGATGAAATAGACAAGACGGTGTTGAAAAAGTGAAACGTGAATTTATATTGACGAAGAGATAGAATGGGATACATTCTCTCTATCTCTTTCTATCATAAAGATTCAAAATTATTCAAAAAGATAGGATCTATATCTTTTTAATTCCAGCAGGGGACGCTAGGTGGCTGAGGGTAAAAGTAAAAGAACAAGTGAAATCAGTCTTCGGGCCTATAAGTAGAGGTCTAGCGAACCGTTTTCTTCCAAGTTCGTCACAGTTGTCGACTGTGAAATAGAGAAATTAATTTTAATTATGTAGGTATATAAGCATGGACGTCACGTTGTCTTTCTGATAGGTGGTCAAAGTCAAATTAATTTTTCTGATTAATTTTTTAACTTTTTGATGAACTCCCCAATTTTGAGGGTTAGAAAAAGATAAGAGTCCTCGGTCACGAAGGATACAGAAAGAGATTGAAAAAGATTAAAATTCGTAATAGATAGATAGACTAGGGATAGAAAAAGATAAGTCTTCGGTCACAAAGAATAGAGAAAGAGATTGAAAAAGATTAAAATTCGTAATAGATAGGTAGACTAAGGGATAGAAAAAGATAAGAGGCCGCGGTCACGAAGGATAGAGAAAGAGATTGAAAAAGATTGGAATTCGTAATAGATAGATAGACTAATGGATCGAAAAAGATAAGAGTAGTCCTTCGTGATGAAGGATAAAGAAAAAGATAGAAAGTTATTGAGATTAGGGATCAGAAAAGATAGCGATTTAAGTGACCCATTGATAGAGATAGAATAGTTCTATCTTTTTCAATCTTTTTACTTCCAGCAGGAGAATTTCTTCAAATATTCCTTAAATGTCCTTAATTTTCGTGAATTCCTTGAATTTTCTGAAATCCTTGAATATGCTATATTCTCTGAATTCTTCGAAATCTTTGTTTTCTTTTCACAGAATCAAATTCTATGAAAGGTGAGGGATCGAGTTCAGGATCCACGCGCAAGCGCGGGCGCCCAGAGCAGGCGCGAGGACGGGATAATACGCGGGACATTTCATGTGGGAGATAGTCGCCCCGTTGCTGTCGAAGGACCGTCAACAGAGTTTGTCGAGTATATGGGGAAGAATATTGAGGTCTGGCTAGATCCTCATAAAACGAGAGTCACGAAAGCTGACTTTCCGGGCAATACTTTTCCTGCTGGACCTATATTTTATGCACGAAATGATTTTCTAGTCCGTCGTACTTTCGTAGAATACGGAAATATGGTGCAATATATATGGGCCAATCAAACACTCATGGGAATCCGAGCACCGAAACCAACTAGTAAGGGGACATCCATAAATTACTTAACAGATGTTTTGCCAATTTGTTAACCCTCCCCTCCATCTAGTAAAAAGTACTCATCAAACACCTAATTTTTTACATTTTTTTAATTACTATAAAATGTATTGAAATTCCGCGGCGTTACATGAAATGTGATGATATTCGTTGAAATTCTTCAAAATCAATTGAAATAAATTGGAACATTAAGATCCTGCAAAATGCATTACAATACTTTATAAAGAACCTTTAAAATCCCATGAAATTACTCAAATCCTCAAAAATCTTATAAAATTTCTTAAAATCCGTCAAAAAAATCGTTTAGAATCTTTTAAAAAATCCTAAAATCTTATAAGTCCCATAAAATCCTTCCAGCATTATCTTTAAAAAAATTTTAATCTCTTGAGAATTCCTTGGAATTCTTTAAAACACCCTAAATTATTGCAAATCTTTCGCAACTACTTGCACTTGTTTGAAGCTTTTGAGAATTCCTTGAAATCTTTTAAAAACTCTAAAATCTTTAATAAATGAATAATGTTTAATTTTGAGATTGATTTTCATCTTTTGCAGTTAACAATTCTTTATTTTATTTTCAAGAGGCAAACGTTATGGAACCTACTGATACAACGTGGTTTATCGTTTTTCATGCAAAACACTTCAGACTAACGGTAACTCCTGAAACACAAGTGCCGGTAGGAATTGAGCTCATAGCTCAAAATACACATAATGCTACACATGTAGCCGAAGATGCTGATGTTGCTGGCATCAAATTTAAGGTGTTCCGTGGATGGCCTACTTACGGGATTACAGGAGCTGAGCTTCCTCCCAGGAGATCTCCTTCGCCTGAAG
>CAKNYM010020788.1:9565-46536 GCA_932195095.1 Andricus curvator | reverse complement strand
AAAAATTCAAATTTTTGGTGGAAAATTCGTCTTTTTGGCTTGAGAATTCTAAAGCTTAGTAGAAAATTTATTTATTTGGTTGAAAATTCAACTGTTTTGTTGAAATTTATTTTTTTTCACAACTGTTTGGTTTTTCTGGGTTGAAAATTCAAATATTTTTGAAGAAAATTCAACTATTTAGTTACAAATTAACTTTTTGTTGCAAATGCGTCTTTTTTGGTTTGAAGATTCATCTTTTTTGGTAGAAAATTCATCCTTTTTCGTTAAGGATTTAACTACTTTGTTTAAAATTCGTCATTTTTGGTTGAATTCGTCTGTTTTTGATTCAGAATTGACATTTGTTTTGGTTAAAAAATCAACTATTACATTTTTTGTTGAAAGGTCGTTTTTGTTGTTGTTGAGAATTAATTTTTTCAACTGAAAACTTACCTATTCCATTTTTGGTGGGAAATTGATGTCTTTTGGTTGAAAACTCGTTTTTGTTGTTAAAGATTAATGTTTTTTAAGTGAAAATTGAAAATAAACCTGTTTTATTGCAAATTCATATTTTTTGTGTTGAAAATTCAACTCTTGCTGAAAATTGGTCTTTTTTGTACAAATTTAATCATTTTGGGTTAAAAATGCAACAGTTGTAAGTGTTTTATTGAAAATTAATCTATTTTGTTTGAAAATTCAACTGTTTTTTTTTTTAAATTCGTCATTCTGGATTGAGGTAGAAAATTAACTGTTTTATTGAAAATTCATATTTTTGAGAAGAAAATTTAACTGGTTGAAATATAATCTATTTTGGATTTTGGCAACTGTTTTTTATTTAAAATTAAAATGTCTTATGGTTGAAATAGCATCTATTACATTTTTCCTTGAGAATTCATTTTTTTGGTTGAAAATTAATGTTTTAAAATGAAAATTCATATTTATGTGTTGGAAATTTATTTGGGTTAAAAATTCAATAGTTTTGATAGAAAATTCAATTCTTTTGTGGAAAAGTTGGTGTTTTTGTTATGAAAATTCATCTCTTTTTGTAGAAATTTCAACTTTTTTTGTTAAAAATGCAAGTGCTTGATAGAAAATTAATCTGTTTTGATTGAAGATTCTTCTTGTTTGTTGAATTCAACTGTTTTTTTTATTTAAAATTAAAATCTTTTTTCGTTGAAAATTCAACTACTTCGTTGAAAGATCAACTACTTTGTTAACAGTTCATTTGTTTGATTGAAGTATCATTACAGTTAAAAAATCATCTCCTTCATTCAAAATTGAATTATTTTTTTGGAAATTCGTCTTTTTGGCTGGAAAATTAAATTATTTTGGGAGAAATTAAATTTTTTATGAATAAAAATGCAACTGTTTTGTTAAAATAAAATATGTTTTGGTTGAGGATTCAAAATTTTTGTTAAAAAGTCATCTTTTTGGTTGAAAATTCAACTATTTTCTTGAAAATACGTACTTTTTGGTTCAATCCATCTGTTTTTGATTTAAAATTAAAATTTCTTTTGGTTGAAAAATCAATTATTACATTTTTTGTTTAGAATTTATATTTTTTCTTTTGTTGTTGAAAATTAATTTTTTTAACTGAAAATTTACGTATTTCCTTTTTGGTGGGAAAACTCGTTTTTGTTGGTAAAGATTAATTTTTTTAACTGAAAATTGAAAATAAACTTTTTTTTATTGAAAGTTCATATTTTTGTTTTGAAAATTCAACTGTTTTGTTTAAATTTAATCTTTTTCACAACTCTTTGGTCTTTCTGGGTTGAAAGTTGAAATATTCTGGAAGAAAATTCAACTATTTTGTTGAAAATATACTTTTTTTGTAGAAAATTCATGGTTTCGAGTAAAAAATTCAAATTTTTGGTAGAAAATTAGTCTTTTTGGCTAAAGATTCCAAAAGTTTAGCAGAAAATTTAGCTATTTGTTTGAAAATTCAAGTCTTTTGTTAAAAATGAAACTGGTTGAAAGTTAACTTTGTTTAAATCCATATTTTCGGGTTAAAAAGTTCAACTATTTTGTAGACAATTCGACTTTTTGGTTGGAAAATTCAACTATTTGGTTTGATAATATACTTTTTTGTAGAAAATTTATATTTTCGAGTAAAAAATTCAAATTTTTGGTGGAAAGTTCGTCTTTTTGGCTTGAGATTTCAAAAGCTTAGTGGAAAATTTATTTATTTGGTTGAAAATTCAATTGTTTTGTTGAAATTTAATCTTTTTCACAACTGTTTGGTTTTTTGGTCTGTTTGGGTTGTTTAAAGTTTGTCATTTTTGGTTGAATTCTTCTGTTTTTGATTTAAAATAAAAATTCCTTTTGGTTGAAAATTCAACTATTACATTTTTCGTGTTTGTCTTGTTAAAAATTAATTTTTTTCTCAACTGAAAATTTACCTATTCCCTTTTTGGTGGGAAATTTATGTTTCTTGGTTGAAAGCTCGTTTTTGTTGTTAAAGATTAATTTTTTTAAATTGAATATTGAAAATAAACTTTTTTTATTGAAAATTCACATTTTTTTTTGGAAAATTCAACTGTTTTGTTGAAATTTAATCTTTTTCACAACTCCTTGGTTGAAATATAATCTATTTTGGATTTTGGCAACTGTTTTTTATTTAAAATTAAAATTTCTTTTGGTTGACATAGCATCTATTAGATTGTTCCTTGAGAAGTAATATTTTTTGGTTAAGAATGAATTTTTTTAAATTAAAATTCATATTTATGGGTTGAAAATTCAACTGTTTTATAGAAAATTCGTATTTTTATCTTGAAAATTTAAGATTTTGGTACAAATGTAATCTTTTTTGGTAGAAAATTTAGCTTCTTGGTTAAAAATTCATCTTTTTGGATGATTTTTTTTCATGTTTGACTGAAAAGTCTTTCTTGGTAAAAAAAATTCAATTGTTTAATGAAAATTCGCCTTTTTCGTTGATTTCGACTTTATTTTATTTAAAATAAAAATCTTTTTTGGTTGAAAATGCAATTGTTTAGTTGAAATTCCATCTTTTTTTGGTTAAAAATGCAACTGTTTGGTGGAAAATTAATCTGTTTTGGTTCAGGATTCAACTATTTTGTTTAAAATTCGTTTTTTGTAGTTAAAACATCAACTATTACATTTTTTGTTCAGAATCTATCTTTTCTAGTTGAAATTTTTGTTGTTAAAAATTAATTTTTTTAACTGATAATTGACCTATTCACTTTTCAGCTGAAAATTTATCTTTTGTAGTTTAAAACTCATGTTTTTGTTAAAAATTCGATGATTTTAGTACAAAATTAATCTTCTTGGTTGAAAATTCATCTTTTTGGTTAAAAATTGGCTTGTTTTGTTGTAAACTTCATCTCTTTTGGTAGAAATTCAATCTTTTTGGTTAAAAATGCAACAGTTTGGTAGAAAATTCACCTGTTTGGTTCAAAATTCATATTTTTCTGTTGAAAATTCAACTCTTCTGCTGAAAATTGGTCTTTTTGGTTTGAAAATTCATCTATTTTGTTTGGAAATTTTATCTTTTTGGTTAAAAATTCAACAGTTTTGATAGACAATCAAATCTTGTTAAAATTGGTGTTTTTGTTTTGAAAATTGATCTCTTTTTGTAGAAATTTAAACTTTTTTTTGTTAAAAATGCAAGTATTTGATTGAAAATTATTCTGTTTTGATTGAAGATTCTTCTTTTTTGTTGAATTGAACTGTTTTTTATTTAAAATTAAAATCTTTTTTCGTTGAATACTCACCTATTTCGTTGAAAGTCATCATTTCAGTTAAAAAATCCTCTCCTTCATTGAAAATTGAATTATTTTTTTTTGAAAATTCGTCGTTTTGGCTTGAAAATTAAATGTTTTTTTGTTTTCGACTGAAAAATCTTTCTTGGTTGAAAATTCATCTCTTTTTTCGAAAATTCGTCTTTTTGGTTTTAAAATTAATTTATTTTTGTAGAAATTACATTTTTTATAAATAAAAAGGAAACTGTTTTGTTAAAATAAAATATTTTTTTGTTTGAGGATTTAAAGATTTTGTTAAAAAGTCATCTTTTTGGTTGAAAATTAACCTTTTCGTGGAAAATTAATATTTTCGGGTTAAAAATTCAACTATTTTGTCAAAAATTCGTCTTTTTGGTTAAAAAATTCAACAATTTGGTTTAATTTTGCTCCTTCAAAATGCATCTCTTTTGGTAGAAATTTACTCTTTTTTGGATAAAAATACAACTGTTTTGAAAAAAATCGTCTTTTTGGCTTCAGATTTCAACAGTTTGAAAAAACATTCTATTAGTTGGTTAAAAACTAAACTATTTGGTTGAAAATATACTTTTTTGTAGAAAATTCATAGTTTTAAGTTACAAATTAAACTGTTTTGTACAAAATTCATATTTTCGAGTTGAAAATTTATTTTTATGGTATAAAATTGGCCTTTTTGGCATGAGATTTAAAAAGTTTGGTAGAAAATTCTACTATTGCTTGAAATTTCAACTGTTTATTAGAAACAGTCAGTTTTTTTGTTAAAAATGCAATAATTAGTTTGAAAATTAATCAGTTTTGGTTCGGGATTCAACTATTTTGTTTAAAATTCGTCTTTTTTGGTTCAATTCAACTGTTTTTATTTAAAATTAAAATATTTTTTGGTTGAAACATCAACTATTACATTTTTTGTGCAGAATTTATATTTGTTGTTGAAAAGTAGTTTTTTGTTAAAAATTAATGTTTTTTTTAACTAAAAATTTATCTATTCCCTTTTCGGTGAAAATGTGTATTTTTTAGTCGAAAATTCATGCATTTTGTTGAATGTTCGATTTTTTTAGTACAAAATTAATTTTCCGTGTTGAAATGTTATTTTTTTCATAGAAAATTCAACAATTTCGTTGAAATCTAACTTTTTTGATTGAAAATTCATATTTTTGTGTTAAAAATTAAATTCTTTTGTTGAAAATTGTACCATTTGGTTGAGAACGATTTTTTTTTATTGAAAATTCATATTTTTGTGTAGAAAATTCATCTATTTTGTAGAAAAATTCGTATTTTTAGCTTGAAAATTCCAATTTTCTCTTTTTGTAGATAAAATTCAACTATTTGGTTGAAAATTCATATTTTTGTGTTGAAATTTGGTCTTTTAGGTTTTTAAAATTATCTTTTTTGTTTGACAATGCAACTGTTTGGTTTGAAAAAATCTGTTTTGGTTGAGGATACTTTATTCAAAAGTCAACTATTTGGTTAAAAATATACTTTTTTTTGTCAAAAAAAAATCACATTTTAGAGTTAAAAATTCAATTAAAAAAATCGACTTTTTGGCTTGAGATTTCAACAATTTGGTAGAAAATGCTATTATTTGTTTTAAAAAACTATTTGGTTGAAAATGAATGTTTTTGTTGAAAAATCATAGTTTTGACTTACAAATTCAACTGTTTGATTGGAAATTAACTTTTTTGTTGATAAATCATATTTTCGGGTTGAAAATTCAACTGTTTTGTAGAAAATTCATCATTTTGGTTTGCAAATTCTTTCTAGTTTAAAAATTGATTTCTCTTGGTAGAAATATAATCTTTTATAGTTAAAAATGCAACTGTTTTGTTAAAACAAACAGTGTCTCGTCATCTCGAAATCCAGGTTGAGTAGTCAAATATTTTTCATAAGCTTGGCTAGTCGTCCCCGATTTTTTCGGGATAACTAGACGCAGCCTAAAACAACTTTTTGATTGAAAATTAATTTTTTTTCTGGAAAATTCATATTTTCATGTTTAAAATGCAATTTTTTGCAGAAAATTCGTCTTTTTGTTTTACAAATTCAATCATTTGGTTTATTTTTTCCTTTTCGACTGGAAAATCATTTTTGGTTCAAAATTCCTCCTTTTTGGTTTGTAAATTCATCTCTTTTGGTAAAAATTTAATCTGTTTGGTTGAAAATAATTATGTGTTGGTTGAAGATTTAATTATTTTGTAGAAAATTCTTCTTTGATTGAATTATCATTATTTTAGTTAAAAATTCATCTCCTCGATTATAAACTAAACTATTTTGTTAAGAATTCGTCTTGTTGACTCGAAAATTCAAAAATTTGGTTGCATTTTTTTCTTTCTCGACTGAGAGTACTTTCTTGGTCGAAAATTCAACTCTTTTGTTAATAATTCGTCTTTTTGGTTTAAAAATTCATTTTTGTTAAAAAGTCATCTTCTTGGTTGGGCATTCAATAATTTAGTTTCATTTTTTCATTCTTGACTGAAAACTCCTTCTTGGTTTAAAAATTAATCTCTTTTGGTAGAAATTTCATCTTTTTTGGTTAAAAATACAACTGTTTGGTTGAAAATCAACCTGTTTTGTTTGAGGATTCAACAATGGTTTGGTTGAAAAAGAACGTTTTTGTTGAAAATTCATAGTTTTGAGTTACAAATTCAACTGTTTGGTTGAAAATTCGTCTTTTTTGTTGGAAAATTTAACAATTTGTTTGAAAATATACTTTTTTGTAGAAAATGTATATTTTCGAGTTAAAAATTCCAATTTTTGATTGAAAATTCATCTTTTCGGCTTGAGTTTACAAAAACTTAGTAGAAAATTTATTTATTTGGTTGAAAATTTAACTTTTTTGTTGTAGATTCAACTATTTGGTTGAAAATTAAATTTTTAGTTGATAATTCATATTTTCGGGTTACAAATGGAACTGTTTTGTAGAAAATTTGTCATTTTGGCTTAAAAATTCAACAATTTGATAGAAAAGTCAACTATTTGGTCAAGAACTCAACTATTTGTTTAAATATTAATTTGTTTTGTTAATAATAATTCATATTTTTGAGTTAAAAATTAAATATTTTTGTAAGAAAATTCGTCGTTTTGGCTTGAGATTTCTGTAGTTGGTAGAAAATTGTATTATTTGGTTGAAAACTCAATTATTTGGTTGAAAATTAAAGTTTTTGTTGAAAGTTCATAGTTTTGTGTTATAAATTCTACTGTTTTGTAGAACATTTTTCTTTTTAGTTTGAAGATTCATCTATTTGGTTGAAAATATATTTTTATGTAGAAAATTCATATTTTCGAGTTAAAAATTCAAATTTTTCATATAAAATTCTAATTTTTGGCTCGAAATTTAAAAATGTTGGCAGAAAATTCATCTATTAGTTTGAAAATTCAACTGTTTTGTAGAAAAATCGTTTTTTTCTTGTTTTGAAAATTCTATTATTTAGTTGAAAATATACTTTTTCGTAGAAAATTCACATTTTTGACATTAATAATTCAAAATTTTTGTAAAAACTCGACTTTTCGGCTTGATATTTCAAAAGTTTGGTTGAAAATTCAACTCTTTTAATGAAAGTTCAACTATTTTGTAGCAAAATTGTCGTTTTGGCTTGAAAATTCTATTATTTGGTAGAAAATGAATGTTTTTGCTGAAAATTCATAGTTTTGTTTTAAAAATTCTGTTTTGTAGAAAATTTCTCTTTTTGGTTTGAAAATTCATCTATTTGGTTGAAAATATAGCTTTATGTAGAAAATTCATATTTTCGAGTTAAAAATTCTACTTTTTGGCTTGAGATTTAAAAAATTTGGTAGAAGATTCTACTATTAGTTTGAAAATTCAACTCTTTTGTTAGAAATTCCGTCTTTTTTGTTTGAAAATTCAACTATTTGGTTGAAAATGTACTTTTTTGCAGAAAATTCATATTTTTGATTTAAAAATTCAAATTTTGTGTAGAAAATTGGACTGTTTTATAGCTAATTTGTCGTTTGGCTTGAAAATTCAACAACTTGTTAGAAAAGTCAAGTATTTGGCTGAAAACTCAACTATTTTGTTAAAAATTTAACCGTCTCGTTAAAACTAAACTTGTTTGTAAAAAATTCATATTTTTGGTTATAAAATTCTACTGTTCTGTAGAAAATTCATATTTTTCGGAAAACATTTTATCTTTATCGGTTCAAAATCTTTTTTGGTTACAAAAAACAACTGTTTGGTTCGATTTAATCTGTTTTGGTTGAGGATTCAGCTATTTAGTTTGAAAATCCGTATATTTGGTTTAATTCAACTGTTTTTTATCCAAATTTAAAATCTTTTTTGGTTGAACAATCAACTATTACATTTTTCGTTGAGAATTCGTATTTTGAAATCCTCTAAAAGCTTTGCAATCTTTAAAATCTTTTGAAATCTTTAAAAAAATTAAAAAATGTTTTTAAAATGTTTTAAATATCCCCGAAATTACTACATGTATGTAAGAACTATAAGAACCATTACTCGTTTTACATCTATAAAATTATTCATCTCAAAACTAGAATATGCATAAACAGTTTTTAAAGAAAAACTTGAAGCTGACACAATTTACACATGTTGAAAATGTGAAAACCGGAGAGAACCGGTTCCAATATCAAATTGGAACAGTTAAAAAAGATATTGTTGTGATTTGAAAAAGAAATATTAGAAGGTGAACATTTTTTAATTTAAATTTACAAAGTTAAATAATTAAAAAATTGAATATTTCAATTTGATAACAGTTTTTCGCTGAAACAATACAAATTCATTTTTTTAAATGTTAAATATCTTAGGCACTCGAAACTATTTTTAATTCAAAATTTTAATTTAAAAGAGTGTAGTTTAAAATTTACGTTCAAAATATTACTTACAGTAAGAATAAAGTTATAAATCTTGGAAAGAAATATTTAATTATATGTACTTATAATTATTCCGATTTAATTATTATTTATGGAATTTAAAGAAAGGTAATATTATAGAATATGAGAACGAGTTTAGAGATATAAAAATTGTTTATTTAACCAATTTCATTTTTTTCGAACATTAGAAAATTATTTAACATTATGTAAAAGTATACAATTTGTTATAAAATGTTTGATTCTTTGCTGCACGTAAAAATAAATTTTAAGTCTTCCCTATTTTGTTATAAAATTTATTTGATAAAAATTTTTAAAAAATAGATCAGATGTCAATTGTGAAATTTTTTTGTTTTTTTCTTCGTTCTTAAAGAAAAGAATTTGTGTTCCAGATGATATTGTGCAGAGGATCCTAATTATGTACATCGAAACAGACGAACAATCTTTCAGGATTCTGGACTTATATTAAAGGTGAGATATTCTAATTAATTGTTTAATTTGAAAGATTATTTTATAAGCTATATTTAAGTGGTTAATAAATCTAAACGATTTAAATATTAGGAATTGTTTAAATTATCGAAAAATAAAATTATACAAAAATCTCCATAGCTTTTATACCAACTTTTCGAAGTTGTAAATTTGAAAATGGTACAACTTGAAAGTGCGGAAATAATTTTAAAAAGTAAAAATAAAACAGAAATTTGTGTTTTTGATATATATTTATTCGCAAAATTGTATACAAACAATATTTAAATTGAATAACTAACGTTATTTGTGAAAAAATCAAACAAAAAACCAGAAAAACTGGTTGAAAATTAATATGTTTTTGTTGAGTACTCAAGTATTTTGTCGAAAATTCGTCTTTTTTGGTTGAATTAAAGTGGTTTTTATTCCAAATAAATTGTTTTAAAGTTTAAATCTCAATTATTTCATTTTTCATTGAGAATTCATCATTTATGGTTCAAAAATGAATTGTTCTGTTGAAGATTCGTCTTTTTGAATAGAAAATTCTTCCTTTTGGATTGAAAATTTGTCGTTTTGGATTGAAAATTCATCTTTAGCAGAAAAGTCATCTTTTATGGTTGAAAGTTAATTCTTTTTAAATGAAAAGTTTACTATCATATATTGGTTTGAGAATTAATCTTTTTGTTTAGAAATTGTGTTAATTGGTTAAAAATTTAATTTTGTTGTTGAAAATTCTGCAATTATGTTAGGAAGCGTGCTCCCTTCTGGTGGAAAATTCAACTGTTTTGTTAAAAAATCGTCTTTTTGGATTGAAAATACCACGATTTTGGTAAAAAAATTCAACTGTTTGGTTAAAAAATACATTTTGTTGTTGTTGAAAATACAAGTTTTTTGTGAGACATCCGTCTTTTTTGCTTGGATATTCAAAAATTTGGTTACATTTTTTTCAGGACTGAAAAATCTTTCTTGAAAACTGAATTATTTTGTCGAAAATTCGTTATTTTTGGTTGAATTAACTGTTTTGTTATTTAAAATTAAAATGTTTGTTGGTTAAAATATAAACTATTATATTTTTCACTGAGAATATATCTTTTATGGTTGAAAATTAAATTTGTTTTGTTGAGCATTCGTCTTTTTGAATAGAAAATTCATCCTTTTGGATTGAAAATTTGTCTTTTAGGATTGAAAGTTCATCTTCAGTAGAAAAGTCAGATTTTTTTCGTTAAAGTTCATTCTTTTTAATTGAAAAGTCGAATATTATATTTGTGTTTGAGAATTAATCTTTTTGACTAAAAATTTCATTATTTGGTTGAAAATTTATCAATTTTGCTAATAATTCGCCCTTTTTGGTTTAAAATTCATCTTTTTTATTAAAATTCATCTTTTCTGGTTGAAAATTCCACTATTTTTGTAGAAAATTAAACTTTCTTGTTAAAAATTCGTCTCTTTTGCATAAAAGTTCAACTATTTGGCTATAAGTGCAACTGTTCCGTTGAAAATTAATTCTTGTTTGGTTGAAAATTCACATTTTTTATTAAAATTCATCTTTTCTGGTTGAAAAATCCACTATTTTTGGAGAAAATTAAACTTTTTTGTTAAAAATTCGTTTCTTTTGCTTGAAAGTTCAACTATTTAGTTGTAAGTGCAACTGTTTCGTTGAAAATTAATTCTTTTTTGAAAATTTGAAATTTTAACTAAGACCATAACTTTAAAAGTTTCCAAAAAAATCCTCTGTTCTTAGGATACTGAAAATTTTACTGTTTTGTTAAAAAGTCGTCTTTTTAAGTTGAAAATTCCACTATTTTGGTAGAAAATTAAATTATTTGGTTAAAATTCAACTCTTTTGTTGAAAATTCGTATTTTACGTTTGAAAATTTATCTCTTGGTAAAAATTGAATCTATTTCTCGTTGAGAGTTCATCTTTTATGGTCGAAAATTTAACTGTTTTGTTTAATATTCGTCTTTTTGAATAGAAAATGCATCCTTTTTGATTGAAAACTCGTCGTTTTGGATTGAAAATTCATCTTTAGTAGAAAATTCATTTTTTTGTTGTTAAAAGTTCATTCTTTTTAATTCAAAAGTCGACTATTTTATTTTTGGTTAAATATTTTATTGTTTGGTTGAAAATTTTAATTATTTTGTTGAAAATTCAACAATTTTGTTAAAAAGTTATCCCTTTTGGTTAAAAATTCAATTTTTGTTTTAATTTGTTCTTTTTGGGTTAAAAATTTCACAATTTTGGTAGAAAATTAAACTGTTTGGTTAAAAAATAGATTTTTTTTTTGAAAATTCGTATTTTACGTTTGAAAATTCGTCGTTTTGGATTGAAAATTTATCTTTAGTAGAAAAGTCATCGTTTTTGGTTGAAAGTTAATTCTTTTTAATTCAAAAGTTATTATATTTTTAGTGGAGAATTAATCTATTTTGTTAAAAATGTTATTACTTGTTTGAAAATACAATTATTTTGTTGAAAATTCGTATTTTACGTTTGAAAATTTATCTGTTGGTAGACATTTAATCTTTTTTGTTCAGTATTCAACTATTTTGTCGAAAATTCGTCTTTTTTCGGTTGAATTTAAATGTTTTTAATTTAAACTTAAAATCTTTTTTGGTTGAAATATCAACTATTAGATTTTTCGTTGAGAATTAATCTCTTATGGTCGAAAATTCGTCGTTTTGGATTGAAAAATCATCCTTAGTAGAAGAGTATTTTTTTGTTTTGTTAAAAGTTAATTCTTTTTAATTGAAAAGTCGACTATTATAGTTTTGGTTGAAAATTCAACAATTTTGTTAAAAGGTTACGCCTTTTCGTTAAAAATGAAACTTTTTGATTGAAAAATAAATTTTTTTATTGAAAATATATATTTGCGGAATGAAAATTCAAGTGTTTTGTAGATAATCCGTGTTTTTCGCTTGGGAATTCAACAATGTAGTTGAAAGTTTTTTCTTTCAGGGCTGAAAAATCTTTCTTGATTGAAAATTCAACTCTTTTGTTGAAAATTTGTATTTTCGTTTTTTGGTAGAAAATTAATCTTGACGGAAAATTCTTGAAATATAACTACTACATTTTTTGTTAAAAATTTCGCTTTTTTGGAACGAAAATTTAATTAATTGGTTGAAATTTAAACTCTGTTCTTAAAAATTAATTTTTTTTGTTGAAGATTTGTCATTTTAATTCAAAATTCATCTCTTGGGTTGAAGAATAAGATATTTTGTTAAAAATTCGTTTTTTTTGCTGAAAATAATTTGTTTATACTCAAAATTTATCTTTTCTATTTTTGGTTAAAATTGGGCTGCTTTTAGTTGAAAATTCATGTATGTTTTGTTGAAAATATGTTCTCTTCGGTTGAATTCAACTGTTTTTGATTAAATATTAAAAACTTTGTTTGTTAAAATATCAACTAGTACATTTTTCGTTTAGAATTCATATTTTTTGGAATGAAATTTTAAGATTTTGGTAGAAAGTAAAACTCTTTTCTTGAAAATTAATTTTTTGTTATTGAAGTTTCGTCATTTTAATTGAAAATTTATCCCTTAGGTTGAAAAATGAACTATTTTTTTGAAAATTCTTTTTTTATTCAGCTGAAAATTATTTTTTTTTTGTTGGTTGAATTTTTTTTTTAAACTGAAAATGTGACTATTCCAATTGAATATTCCATCATTTTAGTTAAAAAATTATATTTTTGGTTGCACGATAATTTTTTTTTTACTAAAAATTTAACTTTTCAATTTTTGGTTGCTCTTTGGTTATCTTTTAAAGTTGCAACTTTAACTTTTTGGTTTAATATTCGACTATTCCAGTTAAAAATTAATAATTTTAGTTGAGAATTCATCACTTCGTTTGAGAACGTAAATATTTTTTTGAAAATTAGTTTTTTTTTTGGTTAAACATTTTTTTTAAACTGAAAATGTCTGGGTGCAAAGTTAAACTCTTTTGTTAAATATTCATGTTTTTGGTTTAAAATCCATCAATTCCAGTTGAAGATTCATAATTTTATTTGAAAATTCATTATTTTGGTTTAAAATGTAACTATTCCAGTTGAAGTTTCATCATTTTAGTTAAAAATTAATCAGTTTAGTTGAAAATTTATGTTTTTTCGTTTAAAATTCAACTGTTTGGTTGAAAATTTGTCGTTTTTAGTTGAAAATTGATGTATATTGTATAAAAATCATATCTTCTTTGGTAGAGAATTAATCTTCTCTTTTGAAAAATCATTTTTTTATTTAAAAATTTAAGTATTCTTGTCAAATATTCATAATTTATTTGAAAAAGAAGCTTTTTGGTTGAAAATAAAACGACTTGTTTGCAAGTTAAATTATTTTCTTAAAAATTCATTTTTTTGGTTTAAAATGTATCAATTTCAGTTGAAGATTAATAATTTTAGTTGAACATTCGTCATTGATTGAAATTTTGTTTTCTTTTCGTGGAAAATTGATTTTTTAAATTAAAAATTGCAGTATTCCATTTTCGAATAAAAACTGATATTTTTTAGTTCAAAATTGGTTTTAATGGTTTAGAATTAATGTATTTTGCTGAAAAAAGGTCTTTTTGGTAGCAAATTAATCTTTTTGGTTAAAAATTGATATATTTGGTTAAAAATTCACCTATCTTGTTCAGAATGCAATATTTTTACTTAAAAAGTTAGGAATTTGGAGCCGTTTAAATTGAATTTAATATAATAGCCACATTTATTTTACCTAAATATGCACTGAATTTGAAGTATAAGAAGATAAAATAACAATTTGTTTGAATTATTATTCAAATTCATGGACTTTAAAGACCAATTCAGGAAATGATTAATTGATTAATGATGTTTTTAGTGTTATTTAATTATTTATTTAATCGATATAATGTCCCAGTCGATTGTTTTAAAAAATGAGAAATATTTGGATGGCTCCAGGAAAAATTATTATACCTGGAAAAATTTTGAGATACCTTGAAAAAACCTGGATTTTCCCGGGAATGAAAAAAAATCCGGGAAAACCGGGAATTGTCCTTGATTTTAATTTCGACGCGGGAAGTGCATTTCATTTCCTTATCATTTATAATTTTGTATTGTCCCTTTGAGTTACTTGCTCTACTTTTTTCTTACTTTAAATTTAAATTCTTAAAAATTATTAAAAAGTAAAAAAATAAATTTATATTTTATCATATATATTTATATTTATAAGTGGGAAAAATGCGGAAATTGTCAGGGAATTTCTTGGGTAAAATTTAGCAGACACCCTGTTCTACTATTTTAGTTGAAAATTCATCTCTTTAGTTGAACATTAATTTTTTTATCTGAAAATTTTATTATTCAATTTTTGATTGACAATTTATCTTTTTTAGATGAAAATTCGTCTTTTTTGGTAGAAATTAATCTTCCTGGTTTAAAAGTTATTTTTTTGATCGAAAATTCAATTATTCTAGTTAAAGATTCATAATTTTTATGGAACATTCATAACTTAGTTTCAAAATGTAACTATTTTTTCAAAATTAGTTGTTTGTTTTTTTTTTGGTTAAAAATTATCATTTTTTCAAAACTGGAAATGTAATTATTCCAATTCAATATTCCATCATTTTAGTAAAAAATTCATCTCTTTGGTTTAAAATTAATGTTTTTATATGATAATTTGACTATTAAATTTTTGGTTGATAATTAATTTGTTTATTACTTGAAAATTCATGTATTTTGCTGAAAATTCGTCTTTTTGTAGAAATTGATCTTCTGCGTTAAAAATTGATCTTTTTGGTTAAAATTCAACTATTTCAATAGATTCATCATTTTAGTTTAAAATTTATCTTTTTTGTTTAAAATTTTAACTACTCTAGTTTGAAGATTTAGCATTTTAGTTTAAAATTCATCAGTTTGGTGGAAAATTAATTTTTTTTTAAACTGAAAATTTAACTATTCCATTTTTAATTGAAAATTGATCTTTTCTAGTTCAAAATTCTACTATTTGGTTGAAAATTAATTTATTTTGTTGAAAATCCTCTTTTTTGGTAGAAAAATTATCGTTTTGGTTGAAAATTCATTAGTTTGGTGAAAAATTAATTTTTTTTACTGAAAATTGATCTATTCTATTTTTGGTTGAAAGTTGATCTTTTTTAGTTCAAAATTCAATATATGGTTGAGAATTTGTCTTTTTTAGTTGAATATTCAACTATTTCGTTGAAAATTAATTTATTATGTTGAAAACTGTCATTTAAAAAAAATTAATCTTGGTTGAAAATTCAGCTATTCCAGTTAAAGTTTGTACATTTTAGTTGAAAATTCATCTTTTTTGTTTAAAATTAAACTATTTCAGTTGAAAATTCATCAGTTTGGTGGAAAATTAATTGTTTAAACAAAAATTCAACTATTTCTTTAATAATTAATTTATTTTTTTGAAAACTGTTATTTTTAAAAAATTAATCTTTTTGGTTGAAAATTCAGCTATTCCAGTTAAAGATTGTACATTTTAGTTGAAAATTCATCTTTTTTGTTAAAAATTAACTATTTCAGTTGAAAGTTAATTTTTTTAAACAAAAATTCAACTATTTCGTTAATAATTAATTTATTTTGTTGAAAAATGTTTTTTTTGTTGTTGAAAAATTAATCTTTTTGGTTGAAAATTCAACTATGCCAGTTAAAGATTAATCATTTTAGTTGAAAATTCATCTTGTTTGTTTAAAATTCAACTACTTCAGTTCAAAATTCATCAGTTTGGTGGAAAATTAATTTTTAAAACAAAAATTCAACTATTTCGTTAATAATTAATTTATTTTGTTGAAAACTCATTTTTTTAAATTAATCTTCTTGGTTGAAAATTCAGCTATTCCAGTTAAAGATTGTACAATTTTTAGTTGAAAATTCATCTTTTTTGTTTAAAATTCAACTATTTCAGTTGAAAATTCACCAGTTTGGTGGAAACTTAATTTTTTAAACAAAAATTCAATTATTTCGTTTAAAATTAATTTATTTTGTTGAAAAATGTTTTTTTTTTTTTTGTTAGAGAATTAATCTTTTTGGTTGAAAATTCAACTATTCCAGTTAAAGAGTCATCATTTTAGTTGAAAATTCATCTTGTTTGTTTAAAATTCAACTACTTCAGTTCAAAATTCATCAGTTTGGTGGAAAATTAATTTTTTCGATTAAAAACTCAACTATTCCATTTTTGGTTGAAAATTGATCTTTTCAAGTTCAAGATTCAACTATTTCTTTGAAAATTCATTTATTTTGTTGAAAAATGTAATTTTTGTCAGAAAATTAATCTTTTTGGTTGAAAATTCAACTATTACAGTTGAAGATTCATCAGTCCCCTGTTTTGAGAGCATTTCCTACTGTGAAGTCTGAAAATAGTTAAAATAAGTAAGGGAAGAATGTAAAGTAAAAGCAGAACGTGAGACACCCACAAATCTGAACCAAAGAAGTTATTGTTTTCTTCAAATATACATATTTTTTAAAAATCTTAATCTTTTTGAATATTAAATTAATCCTTTATTTCTCTAGCTATATCCGAGTGCAAGAGCCTTTTCAAAGAATCTAATTTTTTCAGTTTCAGATTTACTGAAGAATAAATATACTACAAGAAATAATTGACATCATGACTGACCCAGGAAGTTCTTCCTTCGACCCTGAGCCATCTTGCTCTTATACCGTCCCTACAAATAATGAGCAAAATGCAAATGCCAGTGAAATAATTAACACACGACGTTATCGCCCAGCTCCAGCTTCTAAGAAACGAAAAAGAGAAGAGGAAACGGATAATGATTTATTGAATATTTGCAAACCCCTGTCAATAAAATTACATCGTTTATCCCAACAAGCCATGTCCAAAATGCATAAAAAAAGTGATCAAGCGATTCGCACCAAGAGAAGACACAGGTGGAGAAATGGGTTGCCAGGTAAATCAAAAAAGAAGTCAAAAACTGAGAAATCTGAGAAGCCTGCTAGATCTGAGGTACCTAGGAAATCTGAGGAGTCTGAGAAACATGAAAATCCTGAGAAATGTGAGAAGTCTGAAAACCCAGAGCCATTTACAAATCCGGATAAATCTGAGAAATCTTCAGAATCTAATCAAGTTTCGGATTCTTTATCCATGATCCCGACACATTCCTGGGGTTGTTGTCGGATGATACCCTTCGAAAGAAATCGATCAAGAAGTCTCAGAAAGTTATCCTTGAGCAGAAACCGAGACTCGCAAGAAGCTTCGAAAGATTCGGAACTTGCAGCCCCAAGAATTTCCCTGAGAGAAAGAAAGATGTCGGAGGACAAACGTTCCAGCTCAAGAGCAAAAGAGAATGGTTCCGATATTACAAAAAACAACTCACATTCCACAGTATCTTTGCCAGTAAACGAGAGACGTTCCACCAAGGAAGAATCTGAAGTAGAAGACGAATTTGTTTGCAGAAGAACACTACCTTACATACGAAAAGCAAAGTCCAAACCACCTAATCTGCAAATAAACACTGCGGAAGCTAGTAATTCAAGAGTTGTTGCGACAGTCCAAAGACAGGATCACCAAGAAACACCAAAAAGTTCACGGGTTTCCGAAAGTGAGAAGTTTTCGTCCAGCAATATATTTAAAAAGAGGCCCAGAGAGAAAGAAATAAACCAGAGTAGTATTGATACTGAAATACCCTCGGAATCCAAGGTTTTTGAAAAGACTGATGAAGCCAAAGTACCAGAAAACTCGAAAGAGAACGATGATGAGAACATGGAAGATTTTGCATGGAATAGTTCAAATATGTGGAAATATAAAAGGAAACACAGAAGTAGACGAATCAGCAGTTCAAGTGAGGAAGAGGGTCCGACGAAAAAGGCAAAAATAGCGGATAGCACGAGTGAAAGAAGACCAGGGCCTAGTTCGAAAAGAAAACCAGTCGAGGCTATGCGAACGCTGTGTCCTCCTTCTTGTACGAAAGCGCATCATGGCACAGCTTTTCATTTCTTGTACGAAAAACCAAAGCTCAAGGAAGGACGAGTTCTTCTCGAAAGATTAGAAGAGATGCAGAGTGAGGAAGTTGTCAGATGGAGGAATAGATTGATCAAGTTGGAGAAGGAAGTGGAGGAACTTGACGAAGAAGAGGAAGATGAGTATTATCTGATGTATGAAGACGGTACCTTGTCGAATGAAGTTCTTTCTCACGATGCTATTTATCAAATGCAAGGAATGGCCGATTTTGAGGTGAATTCGCAGGAGAATCCCTATCAGATCAACAATATAGACATGTATTTCAATGTTCAGTCTCAGGATCAGAGTCAGTTAAATGATGAACTGGATGATGTCTTGAGAGATGATGATGATGTTCCCCTCGAATTTAGCGAGTATCCGAAAATATTATTGATACGTTTAGAGACACTGGTTGGCTCTCTTGAAACTGAGTATTCAGCTTCTGAAATTGAAAATTTGGAAGTCAAGTATATAGATTTCATGATGAACTCGAACTTCTCTTATGATAAGCAGTCACAGTCGTTTTTCCAAGTCTACAAACGTCTTCATGCTAAGAGAGCCAAAGAGAGAGAGCTTGCTGATTTTTCGGAAGTTTCAGACTTTGACGAAACTGAGACTGAGACTGATTATGTTGACGAGAAGCCTTTGATAATTGCCTTAGATGCTGAAAAAGATAGTGAATTGGCCTCGGATGAAAGTGTTTCTGCAGAGGCTTTTAATGAAATAGCGACGATTCGAATTCTGCCGAATGATACAAGTCAAGAATCAAATGATGAACTGAGTGAAAACTCTCCCGAGTTTGTTACCTGCGAGCGTGATTCTGAAGGACAAAAAGACGAGCGTTTCTACATCACTTGCAAATTTTGCAAAGTGAGTTTCAAGAATCTGCATTCGTTTTCTTTGCACAAAACGGATTGTTACACGAAAAACAAGAAGCCTTTGAAGTGCGAATATTGTGATAATCAGTATAAATGTCGGAGGACTCTGAAATTACATATCCAGCATATTCATGGACAAGGGGATTCTCCCATAGAAAAGCAGAAGCCTACTGAGAAAATTAATGAGAAAACTAGCGAGAAAACAATTGATAAAAATGCTGGTGCTAAAAAGAAACTGAGACCAGCGGCTCAGCTGAATTTAGTTTGTGGCGTTTGTTCGGTCGAGTTTGAATCTAAAGAAAGTCTCTGGGATCATATTCTCAAACATACAGAACAAGAATTGCAGGATGCCTACAAAG
The DNA here is from genome assembly GCA_932195095.1 of Andricus curvator. Classification (NCBI taxonomy): domain Eukaryota; kingdom Metazoa; phylum Arthropoda; class Insecta; order Hymenoptera; family Cynipidae; genus Andricus; species Andricus curvator. The sequence goes on along the minus strand of CAKNYM010020788.1, from coordinate 27,369 downwards.
ATGCAACGAAGAATAATAAAAATCAGGAATTGCAGGACAAGCTCCGGCGATATGATGAAAAGAAGAAAGAGAGGGAATTGGAGAACATTCAGAATAAAAGCCAAAAGAAAACTGAGCCGAAAAAGGACCCTAGAAAATCATCATTTAAGTATGCTCAATGGAAGGATCGGATTCTTTATAAAATGAACGTCAATGATAAGAGTGCTTCTACTTCCGTTGAAAAGCAGAGTGAAAAGGCGAGTGAAAATCAGACGGAAGAGATTGTTTTGAGTTCTTCAGAGAGTGAAAGTAACAATGGTGAAAATGTTGATAATTCGTCTACATCGAGAAGTTCTGTTATCAAGAATACAAAATCGGCTCGAGAGGAGGCTGCTCCAGCTTCTAAAATTGTGACGATGTGTCCTTGTCATAGAAACGATACGTCTACGATGGTCAATGGAGACATGCAAATTGAAATGGTCCTTCTCTGTAAAATTTGCCAGGTGCTGTTTCGACGATTGGATTGTTTCGAGGTTCATTACAGGGTCAATAAATTGTGCAGCATGGACCGAAGTAGCAGATCGCCAAAATTGTTTTGCAGCTCTTGTCGGATTATTTTGAATTCCCTGCCGGAGATGCGAAATCATTTGGAGAAACATGCAAAAGTTAATCGGCAGGGTCATGTTACCTTCTTGTGCAACATCTGTAAAGTGATGTTCTTTGGAGTTGGGTCTCTTTTCTACAGTCACTGGTTCAATCATAACAAGGATGTCAATTTCTTGGCGAGTCGATACTCGTTTCCAAAGCTCTCGATAGTCCAGATTGTCAGCACGAATAACAAGGGTGGACCGAATCAGAAAGAGGAGTATCTTTTCGTTGCAGAGTATGTTTGCAAGGATTGCAAGTGAGTATTTCATTTTATCTTATTTTTCTTTTTAATTTTGCATTTTTGGATGGAAAATTTGTTGTCCTGCTGGATTGCAAATTCATCTTTAGTAAAAAAGTAGAATTTTTTTTCTTTCTTGACTGTGAAATCTTTCTTAGTTGCAAATTTGTCCTTTTGCAGGCCTCACAGACCGGTCCCTATATCCCCTATTGTACCCTATATTCAGTTAAGGTCCCTTTTTTCAAGATTTGGTCCCTATGGTACCCTATTTGCAGCCCCTTAATGGAAATTCAAAAAAATTTATAATAAGACCAAAGCTTCCAAGAACATTTAAAAAAAATAGCAAAAATCAGGGAATTCCTGTAAGAAGTAACTGTAAACAATAATCAGGGCTGCCACACACATTCACTATTAGTCACTTTTTTCTCAAATCATTTTTTATTCACTTTTTAAAATGAAAAGATTACATTAGCAGGGTGGCGACTTGACCGGGAAATGACCTGGAATTTTATTGACCGGGAAATGACCGGGAATTTAATTTAAAAACCGGGAATTTACTTCTGACCATAGCAAAATTCAAGAAATATAATTTCACTTGGAACAGGGAATGTTTTACATGGAATGGGAATTTTTTAAAGGAATTATAATTCGGATTGAGAAAAAAGGAATTTTTAAAAATCCCTCTTTCAAGTCAGAATTCGTCACAATTTGAAAGTTCCCTCTTCTAAATTTTAGGTAATAAAAGTACTTCAAGCAGTTTTCAGAGTAGAAGTAGAATTTCAAAGAAGAACTATTTCTCAATTATAATAGAAATTTTTTTTTACATTGTTCGTTGCGAATTCATCGTTTTTTAGTTAGAAATTCAACTACTGGGTTAAAAGTTAAACTTTTGTTAAAAATTAATTTATCTTTTTTTGATGAAAATTCAACTATTTGGTTGAAAATTGATATTTTTCATTTAATAATTAAACTATTTGTTTGAAAATGTATGTACTTTGTGGAAAATTCATCTATTTTTGTAGACAATTAAACTTTATGGTTGACAATTCATCTTTTTGGCATAAAATTAAACTATTCCAGTTAAAGATTCATCATTTCAGTTGAAGATTCATCATTTTATTTGAACATTCACCAGTTTGGTTGAAAATTAATTTCTTTAAATGAAAATTTAACTGTTCCAGTCTGAGTTGAAAATTAAAATTTTCAAGTTCGGAATTCCACAATTTGGATAAAAATTTGTCTTTTTAATTGAAAATTGAACTATTCCGATGAAAATTCATGTATTTTGTTAAAAAATGGATTTTTTTGTTGGTAAAAAATTATATTATTTTTCTTTGAAAGTTAATCTTCTTGTTTAACAATTCTTCTTTTCGGTTAAAAATTCAAGTATTCCAGTCAAATATTTATTATTTTAGTTGAAAATTCATCTTTTAGGTTTGAAATAAAATTATTTGGTTGAAAGTTAAGCTCTTTTGTTAAAAATTAATTTTTTTTTTAGTTGAAAATCCATCGTTTTAATTAAAAATTCATTTCTTTGGTTGAAAAATGAGCTGTTTGATTAAAAATTTGTTTTTTCTTTGGATGTTTTTTGGTTGAAAATTATTTTTTGTTTTCAACTGAAAATTTAACTATTAATCCAGTTGAATATTTCATAATTTTAGTTCAAAATTCATGTCTTTGGTTGAACATTCATTTTTGACTAAAAATTTGATTATTCAATTTTTGGTTGAAAAATGATCTTTTTTAGTTGAAAATTCATCTCTTTGGTCAAAAATTCAACTATTCTAGTTAAAGATTCATCATTTTAGTTGAAAATTCATCTTTCTGGTTTGAAATTCAACTATTGCAGTTAAATATTTACAATTTTATTTGAAAATTCATCACTTTGTTTGAAAATGTCACTATTATTTTGAAAGTTAGTTTTTGCTCTGTTAAAAGTTATTTTTTTTTTTTGTTGAAACTAATTTTTTTAACTGAAAATTTAACTTATTCCAATTGAAAATTCTATAGCTCTTGTTGAAAATTCATCTGTTTGGTTAAACATTAATTTCTTTAACTTGAAATTTAATTATTAAAGTTTTGGTTGAAAATTTATCTTTCTTTAGTAAAAATTAATTTTTTGGTTTGAAAATTGAACTATTTCAGTTAAAGATTCATTGTTTTAGTTGAAAACTCTTATGTTTGGTTTACAAATAATTTTTTAAACTAAAAATGTAACTATTCCATTTTCGATTGAAAATTATTATTTTTTCAGTTCAAAATTTAACTATTTGTTTGAAATTTTGTCTTCTTTTATTAAAACTTCAAATCTTTCTTTAAAAGTTAATGTATTTGGTTGAAAAATTGTATTTTTGGGTAGAAAATTAATCTTTTTATTTAAAATGTAATCTTCTTTAAAAATTCGTCTTTTTGGTTGAAAATTCGAGTGTTCCAGTTAAATATTCATCATTTTAGTTGAAAATTTATCTTTTTGGTTTAAAATTTAACTATTCCAGATAAAGATTCATAATTTGATTTGAAAATTCATCACTTTGGTTGAAAATTGAACTATTTTATTGAAAATCCGTTTTTTTTTGTTGAAAATTAATTTTTTCAACTGAAAGTTTAACTATCCCATTTTTTTGTGAAAAATTGATATTTTTTAGTGGAAAATTTAAGTATTTTTTCCAAAATTCATTTATTTTGCAACGTTTTGATCTGTTTTGTTAAACGGTGTTTAGAACGAGCGTCATGAATTAAAAGAAATGTTTGCGTTTTGCGGCAAATATAAATATGTTACTTTGAGTTGACCGGGAAAATTGAAAAACTTGACCGGGGAAAACCGGGAAATGACCGGGAATTTAAAATCGTCCGCCGAATCGCGACCCTGATTAATCACTTTTCTATCAATAAATTAACTCATGGGTTAATCACTATTTAATTCAGATCTATACTTATTTCTGAATTGTCTTGAATTTTTTTGATATATTTCAGATTATTTTTAGAGATTCCGAGAAATTTGTAATAGATTTCAATAATTTAAAGGGATTTTGAAGATTTTAGGCTATTTTTAAAACTTCTAAGGCATTTTCAAGAGCTTTTAATTTGAAATATTTTAGGGCATTTAAAAAAATTCCGAGAATTTTTTATTGATTTTAATAATTTTAAGAGATTTAATAACATTTTAGTGGATTTTAAAGAATTTATTAAAAAAAATGAGTTATTTCGTAGGGTTTTAAAGATTTGAAGAGATTTAAAATTATTTTTTGGATTTCATCCTGAATTCTTATTAATTTATCCTGCAATCTTTTGAATTTTTTAATTCATTAGAATTCCTATAAATTCACTCAATTTTACATAATTCACTTGATTTTTTTAAATTTTTTATATAATTGGTTCTGCAGATTAATTCATAAAATTACCAAAGGATTTGAAATATTTTAAGGTATTTTTCAAATTCCTTGGCATTTTCAAGAGCTTTAAAAAGTTTCAGGGGATTTCAAAAGATTCAAAGGATTGGAAATATTTTAGGAAATTTTAACGATTCTCAGAAATTTTTTATTTATTTCAATAGTTTGAAGGGATTTCAAAGACTTTGAAACATTTTAAGGTATTTTAAAAGATTCCCAGGCATTTTTAAGATATTTAAACAATTTCAAGGAATTTCCAAGGGTTTTAATAATTTTAAGGGATTTTAATATTTTAATGGATTTTAAAGAATTTTTTTACAAGACGTGACGGATTTCGCAGGGTTTCAAAGATTTTAAGAGTTTTTCCCAAATTTTTTGCAATTCATTTGGAATTCGCCCTGAATTCTTATTAATTGATCCTGAATTCTTTTAAATCCCTTTGAATTCTTCTAGATGCACTCAATTTTACTCAGGTCAATGGATTTTTAAAAAGTTTTTGTTTAATTCATCTTGAAGTCATTAAAACTCACCTTTAATTTTTAGGCATTTCATCAAATTCTTTTGAATTCTCGTTAATTTTGTCTAAAATTCATTTCAAACTTACTCAATTCAATGAATTTTTTCATATTTGAAACTTTTTGTCAATTCATTTGATTTTTTTTTAATTCACCTTGAATTTTTATGCATTTCATCGAATTCTTCTCGTTTCCCTTAAATTCACTCAAATTTTACAAAAATAAATGGATTTTTTTATTTTTTAAACTTTTTCCAATAAATTTAAATTTTTTTCAATTGTTTTGTAGTCATTAGTCATTCTTTTTTTGTTAGAAATTAGTAGGGTTTCAAAGATTTGAAATTATTTTTTGAAATTCATCGTGAATTATTTTAAATTCTTTGGGATTTCCTTGAATTTTTTTACTTCACTTGAATTATTCTAAATTTACTCAATTATACTTAATTCAATGGATTTTTTTTTTAATTTTTAAAATTTTTTATTTAATTGATCCTGAATTCTTTTAACCTCTCCTTGAATTCTTAGGCATTTCGTAACATTCTTTTGAATTCCCTTGAATTTTTCGAAGCTCATTTCAAAGTTACTGAATTGATAAAAGTTTTTTCATATTTTAAATATTGTTTTCAATTCATTAGATTTTTGTTTTAATTCACCTTGAATGTTTATGAATTTCATCGAATTCTTCTCGATTATCTTAAATTCCTCTAAATTCATTTCAATTTTACGGAAATCAATGGCATTTTTTTACTTTTAAAATTGTTTCTAATTCATTCGAGTTCGTTGGAATTTTACTTGAATTGTTTTGAAGTCTTATAAATTTATCCTGAATTTTTTACCCTTTGAGCGCGAAAAAAGTACCCTATGAGCGTGACGAAAAGTACCCTTTGGTCCCTATATTTTATCCCATAGGGACTGTGAGACCTGTTTTTGGTTTAAAAATGCATCTCTTTTGGTTAAAAATTTTGGCGATCTGTTTTGGTTGAAAATTCAACTGTTTTGTTAAAAAATACATTATTTTTTTTCAAAATTCAAATGTGTTGTGAGACATCTGTCTTTTTTACTTGGATATTCAACATTGTCGTTGATTTTTTGTTGTTAAATTATCTGTTTGTTATTCAAAATTAGAATATTTGTTGGTTAAAATATAAACTATTATATTTGTCATTGAGAATATATCTTTTATGGTTGAAAATTGAATTTGTTTTGTTGAACATTCGTCTTTTTGACTAGAAAATTCATCCTTTTGGATTAAAAAAAAAATTTTTGTTTGAAAATCGACTGTTTTGTTAAAAATCGTCTTTTTGGGTTGAAAATTCCACCATTTTGGTAGAAAATTCAACTGTTTGATTCAAAAATACATTTTTTGTTGTTGAAAATTCAAGTTTTTTTGTGAGACATCCGCCTTGTTTCCTTGGATATTCAACAATGTGGTTACATTTTCTTTTCAGGACTGAAAATTCTTTATTGAAAATTGAATTATTTTGTCAAAAAATCGTCATTTTTGATTGAATTAACTGTTTTTTTTATTAAAAATTAAAATGCTTGTTGGTACAATTTTGCTAATAAGTCACCCTTTTTGGTTTAAAATCGGACTGTTTTGTTAAAAATTGTCTTTTTAGGTTGAAAACTCAACTATTTTGGTAGAAAATTCAACTGTTTGGTTAAAAAATAAATTTTGTTGTTGAAAATCCTTATTTTCTGGTTGAAAATTCAAGTGTTTTGTGGAACATTCGTCTTTTTCGCTTAGGAATTCATTATTGTATTTGGAATTTTTGTCCTGAAGAATCTTTCGTTATTGAAAATTCTAACTCTTGTGGAAAATTCGTATTTTTCGTTTAAAAATTGATCTCTTGGTAGACATTTATTTTGTTTTTGTTGAGTATTAAACTATTTTGTCGAAAATTCATCTTTTTTGTTTGAATTCAACGGTTCTTTACTTAAAATTGAAATATTTTCTGGTTAAAATATTAACTATTACATTTTTTGTTTGAGAATTTATTTTTGTGTGGTTGAAAATTCGCCTGTTTTGTTCAAAATTCGTCTTTTTGGATTTAAAAATTCCACTATTGTGGTAAAAAATTTAACTATTTGGTTAAAAAATTCACTTTTTTTCATTGAAAATTCATATTATCCGGTTGAAAATTCAAGTATCTTGTAGAACGTTCGTCTCTTTTGACTGAATTCAACTGTTTTTTTTATTATTATTTCCAATTCAAATTTTTTGGTTGAAATGTCAGCTATCACATTTTTTGTTGATAATAATCTTTTTTGGTCGAAAATTGAACTGTTTTGTCAAAAATTTTCATTTTTTTTGCATTTGAAGTTATAAAAACTGAACAGCAAATTAAAATACTCAAAGTGGAATACTTTTGAATTTCAAACTTTTCAAATTAAAGCTTTAAAAAATGTTACTTCAAATGCTCAGTAATTTTTCCGCATAAAATGAAAGCTTTTAAAACTTTTCAACTGAAATTGTTTTAATTAAAAGCCGTTAAACTTTCCAAAAAGGAAAATCCTGCAAAAGTAAAAAAATTACCTTAAAATTATCCAGATTTTTTTTTGAAAATTTTGGAAATCTTATTAAATATTCTTTTAAAATTAACTTTTCAAACAAAAAAATTATTGTTAGTTTATCTAGAAATTTTGATACAAATTTTTTATTCATTTAAAACCTTTCAAAATACTTAAAAAGCTTACAAATTTTGTGTTGGACATCTTAAAAAATCTACGTTGTCTTTCAAATGTTTTAAAATCTTTTCACGTTTTAAATTATTTTGGAATCTTCAAAACTTCCGATATATTTTAAACTTACTTGATTATTTTCCAAGTTAATGATTGTTCAATTGTTATTTATTATTCCAAACAATTTTTTAATCCTTTTGAATATTCTCTTAAAATTAATTTTTCAAAGTAAAAAATCATTTTAAATTTTCCCAGCAAAGTTAAGATTTTTCTTTATCATCTCAAAACCTTTAAAGATCATTAAAAAGCTTCCAGATTTTATTTCGAAATCTTCAAAAATCGAAATTTAGTTTTTTATTTTTCGAAATCTTTTTCAGTTTGAAATTAAGTTTTGATCTTCTCTAAACCGAGCTCAAAACTGGTAAATATTTCTTAAAAGTAACTCAAATTTTTTCCAAATTGATAAATGTTCAATTGTTATTTATGCATCAAAATTCAATAATTTCACTTACATATTAAAAATCTGTTGAATAGAACAATTAAAATTGTAACCTAAAAGTTTAAATTGAACAATCTGAAATATTAGCGATTCAAGGCTTTCTATTTCAAATAATTCAGTTTAAAATTGTTTAGTTTTTAATATTTGATTTATAATTGCTCATTTTAAATGAAAAGTAAAATATTGCTATAAATTCAAAAAAAATGTCTTACTTAATAAAAAAATTTCAAATTAAATGGGTTAAAAATAGAATATTTCAGATTGAAACAATATTTGAATAGGATTTGGAATTGAATAAGAGCGTTTAATTTTTCAAATTATTTTTAAGTTAAAAATAGTTTATCAAGTTTCAATCGGACGTTTACATTTGCTTAATTACTGAGGCTTTCAAATTGAAAAATTGAATCGTCCTGTAAACTCTTCTTAATTTTAAAATAATTTCAAATTAATATCCTATTCAAATATTGTTTCAATCTAAAATATTACATTTTTAACCATTTAATTTGAAATTTTTTAATTAAGGATGACATTGTTTTGAATATTTAGTGACATCTTACTTTTTTATTTAAAATGAGCAATTATAAATCAAATAATAAAAACTAAAAAATAGAAAGCCTTGAATCGTTAATATTTGAGAGTGTTCAATTTAAACTTTGAACGATACAATTTTAATTGTTCTATTTAACACATTTTTAATAAATGTAAGTGAATTAAAACAAAATTGATTTAAAACAATATTTGTGGATTAATAAATAACAACTGAACAATGATTAATTTGGAAAATAATCGAGCAAGTTTAAAATATATTTAGAATATTTTAAAAGATTCAAAAATAATTTAAAACGTGAACAGATTTCAAACCATTTAATACACAATGTAGATTGTTGAACATTTCGAACACAAAATTTATAATCTTTTTAAGCAATTTGAAAGGTTTTAAATGAATAAAAAATGTGTATCAAAATTCCTAGAAAAACTAGCAATAATTTTTTGTTGGAAAAATTAATTTAAAAAGAATATTTAATAAGATTTCCAAAATTGTTAAAAAAGAATCTGGATGATTTTAAGGTATTTTTTTTACTTTTGCAGGATTTTAAAAAAATTGTAGGAAAAATTCGAGTTCCAAGATAAATAATATTGTTATTAGATTCCTGGAGATTTTTTAAATTATTTTTTTAACCAAATTTTTAAGAGAATATTTAAAAAGACTTGAAAACAAATTTTAATGTATAAATTAATTTTTCTAGCCTAAAATTGCTTAAAATGTTTAATGTTTAAAGGCTTTTAATTAAAAAATTTCAATTAAAAGGTATTAAAAGCTTTCATTTTATACGCGTAAATTATTGAGCGTGTGAATTAACATTTTTTTCAGCATTAATTTTAAAAGTTTAAAATTCAGAAGTATGTATTTCACTTAGAGTGTCTTAATTTGCGATTCAGTTTTTTGAAAAAAATTGTATCTCCAAGAGTTCTAACCTTTTAATTTCAATGGCCGTGATCAATTCTTTCCCAATTGTTCAATTTTGATTTGCAGTCAAAAAGTGATTCTTTTTCGACCTAGGATAAGAAATATTTAAAAATTGTAATTACATAATTTTAAATGACATATGTGGTGTCCAATCGATTGCTTTATATATTTGAACAAAAACTTCAAATGTATGATTTTTTGTTTTTTAATAATGATTATTCATCATTGTCTTTTAATATTCTACCATTCCTGTAAATTTTAAGCATATAAGCTTTTTTTTTGTAATAGCGATCATGTATACATGATCGCATCTTAATTTAAAATTATCTCATTACAATATTCTAAATATTTGTCATCCTAGGTCGAAAAAGAACAACTTTTTGGCTGCAAAACATGTAAATACCTGTAGATTCTTGTAGATGTAATTTTTTGTAGAAAATTTAAACTACAATAAAATACAACAATGTACATAAAAATACAAAAAAAAGTACAAAATTCGTCTCAATAATAGGAAAAAATTCTACTTTCCTGTAATTTCGGTTGTAATTTATTGTATTTATTTGTAGATTCATGTGAAAATAGTTTTAGTTTTCTTTGCTTTTTTGTAAACATTTTTCCACCAGTGATGTGTTGAAGGAAATTTATGTTTTTTGTAATTTATTTTTTTCGGATGGGGAGAGTTCGGGAATATATTTTTAAGAAACTTGAATTTGTTCTGAAAGCAATTTTTTTTATTTCAGAATACCTTTCGGATCAGAGTCGGACTTGGAGAAGCATGCCTGCAGCAAACCTGCACTTCCGGATCCAGCTCCAGTTGCAGTTTCAGCTGAACCAAAAGAGAATCCAGCACAATCAAAGCGAGGTCTTGTTGTCAGGGTCTCCTGCATGACCTGCAAGGAAGTTTTCCCTAATCGAGAAGCATACAACAGGCACGAGAAAGTCTACAATCATTTGAATTCCACCAAGCCAGAATATATTTGCGTCTCCTCAAACAACAGTGAAAAGGCCTACATATGTACCCAATGTAAAACTGTACGGATGTCCATCGAAGACCTGAAGGAACACTGGTTCTTCCATCGACCCTGGAGAGAAAAGTTTGCATGTGCCAACTGTCCTGATGTGCGCTCCAGCAGATATGAGGAAATTGAGACCCACTGCAAGAAGTGCAACAAGAATGCAGTTGGAGTGTGCCTGGTGTCCTTGGTTTCAGCCACTTATCAGTGTAAACCCTGCAATCTTCATTTCGAAACTGGGGCAGAGTGGAAAGAACATCGTCAGATGTGTAAACCACCTTCTGTGTACAAGGCTTACGCGTATAACAATCAGTCGGGATATGAGCCCATCCTTCCTCCAGGAGCGACTCCACCTAGATCTTCAGTTTCATCTACAGTTACAGCTTCAGTTCCACCTGCAGTTGCATCTTCACTTCCACCTGTTTCAGGTATTGTTTACAACACAATTATCTATTCAGGGTTAGAGTTCACAGGGTGTCTACCCTACCTGGAAAACCTGGAAAACCTGGAATTGTCAGGGAATTTTTATATACCTGGAAAAACCTGGAAATGTCAGGGAATTTTTTTTAAAGTCAGGGAATTTTTTCGTGAGCGTGCTTAATTTTTTTTTAAATTCCAATATAAAATTGAATAACAATGATTCTTCATTTACAAAAGTGACTTTATATTACTGAATTTAACTATTTTGTTGAAAATTCGTTTTTTTTTGGTTTGAAATTAATTTATTTAACTGACAATTGAACTATTCCATTTTTTATTGAAAATTGATCGTTTTTAGTTGAAAATTCAAGTATTTGGCTAAAAATTAATTCATTTTGTTGAAAAATCGCTCTTTTTGGCGAAAAATTAATCTTTTTAGTTGAAAATTCAACTCATGTTGAAAATTTTTCTTTTTTTGGTTGAATTCGACTGTTTTGGATTTTCGTTCAGAATTCATCTTTTTTGGAAGGAAAATTTAATTACTTGATTTAAAGTTAAAGTTTTTCGTTAAAGATTAATTTTCTTTGGTTGAAGACTCATCATTTTAATTGAAAATTCATCTCATTAGTTGTAAAATGAGCTAATTTTTGAAAATTTGTTTCTTTTTCGGTTGAAAATTAATTTTAGTTAAAATTAATCTTTTTGGTTGAAAATGTAACTATGTTTTTGCAAAATAGTTTTTTGTTGTTGTTAAAATTCTCTTTTTAACTGAAAATGTAACTATTCTAATTGAATATTCCAACATTCTATTTGAAAATTCATCTCTTTGATTAAACATCAATTTTTTGAACTGAAAAGTTAACTATTCATTTTTTTATTGACAATTTATCTTTTTTAGTTGAAAATTCAACTATTTCGCTGAAAATTCATGTACTTTTTTGAAAAATCATATTTTTTGGTAGAAAATTCAAGTATTCCAGTTAAATATTCATCATTTCTTTTGAAAATTCATCCTTCTCATTGAAAATAAAACTACTTGGTTAAAAGTAAACTGTTTTGTTATAAATTCATCTTTTTGGTTCAAATTCATCTATTTTAGTTGAATACTCATCATTCTAGTTGAAAATTCATCACTTATCTGAATTTTTTGTTTTATGTGGAAAGTTAATTTTTTTTTAAATCATCTTTTTCAGTTGAAAATTCAATATTTGGTTGAGAATTTATGTATTTTCTTGAAAAATCGTCTTTTTGGTAGAAAATCAATCTTCTTATTTAAAAATTAATCGTTTTGGTAGAAAATTCAAGTATTCCAGTTAAATATTCATAATTTTATTTGAAAATTCATCCTTTTGGTTTAAATTCATCTATTCCAATGTAAGATTCATAATTTTAGTTGAAAATTCATCACTTTGGTTGACATTTTTTGTGTGTGGAAAATTGATTTTTTTTAATAAAAATTAAATTATTCCATTTTTGTTTGAAAACTGATCTTTTTTAGTTTAAAATTCAACTATTTGCTTGAGAATTCATGTATTTTGTTGAGAAATCGTATTTTTTGGTAGAAAATAATTAGTTGAAAATGCATCAGTTTGGTTGAAAATTAATGTTTATTTCTAATGCAAATTTAAGTATTCCATTTTTGATTGAAAATTGATCTTTTGTGTTTCAAAATTCATGTATTTTGTTGAAAGTCGTCTTTTTTAGTAGAAAATAAATCTTCTTGTTTCAAAATTAACTTTTCTGGTTGAAAAATCAATTTTTCCAGTTAAAGATTCATCATTCTAGTTGAAAATTCATCACTTTGGCGGAAAATTTGTTGTTTTTTTGTGTGGAAAAGATTTTTTTAAACGAAAATTAAACTATTCCATTTTTTGTTGAAAACTGATCTTTTTTAGTTCAAAATGCAACTATTTCGTTGAAAAATGATCTTTCTAAGTTGAAAATTCAATATTTGGTTGAGAATTCATGCATTTTCTTGAAAAATCGTGTTTTTTTGGTATGAAAGTAATATTTTTGATTGAAAATTCAAGTATTCCAGTTAAATATTCATTATTTTATTTTTAAAATCATCTATTTCAGTTGAAGATTCCTAGTTGTAGTTGACAATTTATCACTTTGGTTGAAATTTTTTTGTGGTTAATTAATTTTTTTTAAGGAAAATTAAATTATTCCATTTTTGGTACAAAGCTGGTCTTTTTTAGTTCAAAATTCAACTATTTGGTTAAAAATTAATCTTTTTTAGTTGAAAATTACACTACTGGTTAATAATTCATGTATTTTGTTAAAAAATTAATCTTTTTGGTTGAAAATTTACCTATTTTGTTAAAAACCCATATATCGTGTTAAAACGCAATATTTTTACTTTAAAAATTAGGAATTTGAAGCGGTTTAAATTGAATTTAATATAGTACCCACATTAATTTTACCTAAATATGTACTGAATTTTAAGTATAAGAAGATATAACAAAAATTTATTTTAATTATTATTCAAAGTCATGAACTTTAGGGAAAAATTCGGGAAATGATTAAGTATGTTTTTAGTATTATTTAATTATTTAATTTATCGGTGGTACTTTTGTATTTAAGAATATATTGTAATATAATTAAAAATTTAAAAAATGCGAAATATTTGAATGGCTTCCGTACTATGAAAAAAACCTGGAAAAATCTTGAGATACCTGGAAAAAACCTGGGATTGTCAGGGAATTTTTTTCCAGGATTTGGGTAGACACCCTGGTTCAACTGTACAACTGTAATTTTTTGTTGAAACATGTTCTTTTTTGTAAAAATGTACAAAATTTAACAAAAAAATACAGTTAAGAGGCCTCACAGACCGGTCCCTATATCCCCTATTGTACCCTATATTCACAGGGTGGCGACTTGACCGGGAAAGACCGGGAAATGACCTGGAATTTTATTGACCGGGAAAAAACCTGGAAATGACCGGGAATTTACTTCTGATTATAGAAAAATTCAAGAAATATAATTTCACTTGGAACAGGGCATTTTTTACATGGAATGGGAATTTTTTAATGGAATTATAATTCGGATTTAGAAGAAAGGAATTTTCAAAAATCCCTCTTCCAAGTCAGAATTCGTCACAATTTGAAAGTTCCCTCTTCTAAATTTTAGGTAATAAAAGTACTTCAAGCAGTTTTCAGAGTAGAAGTAGTATTTCAAAGAAGAAATATTTCTGAATTATAATAGAAATTTTTTTTACATTGTTCGTTGCGAATTCATCGTTTTTTAGTTAAAAATTCAACTACTAGGTTAAAAGTTAAACTTTTGTCAAAAATTAATTTGTTTGGTTGAAGATTCATCATTTTAATTTAAAATTCATCTCTGGTTGAAAATGTAACTACTTTCTTGAAAATCAATTTTTTTTTTTTTTTTGATGAAAATTCAACTATTTTGTTGAAAATTGATATTTTGCATTTAAAAATTAAACTATTTGTTTGAAAATGTATGTACTTTGTGGAAAATTCATCTTTTTTTGTAGACAATTAATCTTTATGGTTGACAATTCATCTATTCGGCATACAATTCAACTATTTCAGTTGAAGATTCATCATTTTAGTTGAAGATTCATAATTTTAGTTGACAATTCATCAGTTTGGTTGAAAATTAATTTCTTTAAATGAAAATTTAACTGTTCCATTGTGAGTTGAAAATTATTATTTTCAAGTTCGGAATTCCACAATTTGGATAAAAATTTGTCTTTTTTAATTGAAAATGTTTTGGTAGAAAATTATCTTATTTTTCTTTGAAAGTTAATCTTCTTGTTTAAAAATTCTTCTGTTCAGTTAAAAATTCAAGTATTCCAGTCAAATATTTATCATTTTAGTTGAAAATTCATCTTTTAGGCTGGAAATAAAATTATTTGTTTGAAAGTTAAACTCTTGTTAAAAATTAATTTTTTTTTTAGTTAAAGATCCATCGTTTTAATTAAAAATTCATTTCTGTGGTTGAAAAATGAGCTGTTTGATTGAAAATTTGTTTTTTCTTTTGATGTTTTTTGGTTGAAAATTATTATTTTTATTAAACTGAAAATGTAACTATTATTCCAGTTGAATATTTCATAATTTTAGTTCAAAATTCATGTCTTTGGTTGAACATTCATTTTTGACTAAAAATTTAATTATTCAATTTTTGGTTGAAAAATTATCTTTGTTAGTTGAAAATTCGTCTTTTTTGGTAGCAATTAATCTTCTTGGTTGAAAATTAATCTTTTTGGTCAAAAATTCAATTATTCTAGTTAAAGATTCATTATTTCAGTTACAAATTCATCTTTCTGGTTTGAAATTCAACTATTGCAGTTAAATATTTACAATTTTATTTGAAAATTCATCACTTTGTTTGAAAATGTAACTATTATTTTGAAAGTTAGTTTTTGTTGTTGTTAAAAGTTAGTTTTTTCTGTTGAAAGTATTTTTTTAAACTGAAAATGTAACTTATTCCAATCGAAAATTCCATAGTTGTTGTTGAAAATTCATCTGTTTGGTTAAACATTAATTTTTTTAACTTGAAATTTAATTATTAAAGTTTTGGTAATCAATTAATTTGTTGGTTTGAAAATTTAACTATTTCAGTTAAAGACTGAAAAGTTACTATTCCATTTTTGATTGAAAATGATTATTTTTTCAGTTCAAAAGTTAACTATTCGGTTGAAAATTTGTCTTCTTTTATTAAAACTTCAAACCTTTCTTTAAAAATTAATGTGTTTGGTTGAAAAATTGTATTTTTGGGTAGAAAATTAATCTTTTTATTTAAAATGTAATCTTCTTTAAAAATTCGTCTTTTTGGTTGAAAATTCAAGTGTTCCAGTTAAATATTCATAACTTTAGTTGAAAATTGATCTTTTTGGTTTCAAATTTAACTATTCCAGATAAAGATTCATAATTTTATTTGAAAATTCATCACTTTGGTTGAAAATGGAACTATTTTGTTGAAAATCCTTTTTTTTCTTGAAAATTAATTTTTTCAACTGAAAGTTTAACCATTTTTTGTGAAAAATTGATATTTTTTAGTGGAAAATTTAAGTATTTTTTTCAAAATTCATTTATTTTGCAACGTTTTGCTCTGTTGTGTTAAAAGATGTTTAGAACGAACGTCATGAATTAAAATAAATGTTTGCGTTTTGCGGCAAATATAAATATGTTACTTTGAGTTGACCGGGAAAATTGAAAAACTTGACCGGGAAAAACCGGGAAATGGCCGGGAATTTGAAATCGTCCGCCGAATCGCCACCCTGATTCAGTTGAGGTCCCTAAAGCACCCTATTTTCAAGAGTATTTGCAGCCCCTTAATGGAAATTCAAAAAAATTTATAATAAGATCAAAGCTTCCAAGAGCATTTTGAAAAAAATAGCAAAAATCAGGGAATTCCTGTAAGAAGTAACTGTAAAAAAATTTTTATTCACTTTTTTAAATGAAAAGATCACATTAATCACTGAATTGTCTTGAATTCTTTTGATATATTTCAGATTATTTTGAAAGATTCCGAGAAATTTGTAATAGATTGCAATAATTTGGAGGTTTTTTAAAAAGATTTTAGGGTATTTTTGAAACTTCTAAGGCCAGGGTGTCCAGCGACCTTGAAAAACCTTGAAAACCTGGAATTCTCCTTGATTTTGTTAAAACCTTGAAAACCTGGAAACCTCATTGAATTTTTCACGAGAACCTTGAATTAATTTGTTTTAAATAGTTATTTTATTGAAATGTGAAGAGTAATTAAAATCTTTTAGTCTATTATGAAAGAAAAATCTCGTTTAGAAGAGATAGTGCTACTGAAAAGTTTTTTATTTATCAAGATATAATTTATTTTTTGTTCATTACAGAATAAATAGATTGCAAGGCACTTTTTCTAGACTGGTGCCAATTATTTTATAGATTACAATTAACAGACTCTAATATTGTGGATAATTCTATAAGTTTTTTTATTTCTTCTGCGCTAATACAGAATGTTAATTTATACATTTTCTTGTGATATTCATTTTACAAATTATAAAAATTATTAGTTGAAAATTTCGATGTTAATTCAGTTTGATTTCAAAATTAGAATGAGCCATGGCCATATGATTTGAAATAATTCAATGATATCAACGAATACGAAAGGTTTCACAAACAAAAATTTAAGAAAGATTTCACAAATATTTCGAAACATTTCAAAGATTTGAAACGAGTTCAAATTTTTTTAGAAGATTTCACAAAGATTTCAAATATTTTAATGATTTCAAATTAATACAAAAGATTTCACAAATATTTCAAAAATTTAATAAAGAATTTCAAAGATTTTAAACGTTTTCAATTTTTTTTTAAGATTTCAAAAGATTACACAAAGATTTCAAATATTTCAATGATTTCCAACGAATAAGAAAGATTTCAGAAAATTTTACAAAGAATTTATGAGGATTTCAACAGATTTCGAGTATTTCAAAGATTTCGAAAGGGTACAGTACATTGGAAAATATTTCAAAGCTTTTAAAGGATTTCAACATTTTTCAGATGATTTAAAAATATTTCACAAGGATTTTAAATATTTCAATGATTTCAAACGAATACAAAAGATTTCACAAATATTTCAAAGATTTTATACAAAATTCATAAAAGATTAAAAAAGAATACAAGAATTTCAAAGATTTCAAAAAGGGTACGGTACACCAAATTTCAAAGATGTAAAAAAATTTGAAAGGTTTTCAACGATTTCAATTTTTTTTAGAAAATTTAAAAAGATTTCACAAATATTTCAAATAATTAATAAGGATTTCAAAAGATTTCAAAACTTTTCGAAGATTTTAAACGATTTCAACATTTTTTAGAAGATTTCAAAAGATTTCACAAAGATTTTAAATATTTCAAATGATTTTAAATGAATATAAAGATTTCAGAAAGATTTCACAAATGTTTCGAAGATTTCATAATAAATGTATTAAAGATTAAAAAAAACACAAGAATT
>CAKNYM010020786.1:26881-43110 GCA_932195095.1 Andricus curvator | reverse complement strand
TTGAGTTCACCTGAACATGTTTCAAGAAAATCTCGAATTTTCTCGAAATCGTCTCGAATGTATCACTAACATGAATTCTTTAAAGGAGTTTAATATTTGGTATTCCCACCAAAATTATTTTAATTTTCAATAAAAAATAGTTGAATTAGGCCAAGAAGGACGAATTTTCAACAAAAGAGTTTTTTCAACCGAGAAAGATTTTTCAGTAAGTAAAGAAAAGAAAATTTTTGTGAAGTATTGAATTTTTAAGCCAAAAGACTAACTTTTTACAAAAAAATTAAATTTTTAACCCAAAAATATGAATTCTTTACCAAAATTATGGAACTTTCAACCCAAAAAGTACGAATTTTCAACAAAATAGTTAAATTTCAAATCAAAGAATTGCATTTTTAACTAAAATAATGAATTTTCAACTGAAACAACGAATTTTTTACCAAATAGTTGAATTTCCAACAAGCTAGTTCAACCCCAACAAAAATAGATTAATTTTCAAACGAAAAAGAGGAATTTTCAAAAAAAGAGTTAAATTTTCTACCAAGAAAGATTTTTATGTATAAATAAACGAAAATTCTTCCAAAATATTACATTTGTAAGCCGAAAAGATGAATTTTCCAAAAAACAGTTGAGTTTTCAACTCGGAAATATTATTTAAAAAAAAAAGATAATTTTCAACGAAATTGTTGATTTTTAAATCCAAAAAACGATTTTTCTACAAAACAGTTGAATTGGT
The DNA here is from genome assembly GCA_932195095.1 of Andricus curvator. NCBI lineage: Eukaryota > Metazoa > Arthropoda > Insecta > Hymenoptera > Cynipidae > Andricus > Andricus curvator. Next base: position 42,380 of record CAKNYM010020786.1, on the reverse strand, counting down.
AATAAAAAAATATGAATTTTAACCAAAAAAAATTTTTTACTTGAACATTCAACTATTTGGTTCATAATTCATTTATTTTGTTGAAAATTCGTTTTTTTGTTAAAACTAAATTTTTTAAACTGAAAGTGTAACTATTCCATTTTTGGATGAAAATTTATCTTTCTTAGTTGAAAATTAAACTATTTGGTTGATAATTCATTTACTTTTGTTGAAAGTTCGTTTTTTTTGTTGAAAATAAATTTTGTCAGCTGAAAATGTAACTATTCCATTTTTTATTAAAAATTTATCTTTCTTAGTTGAAAATTAAACTATTTGATTGATTTTTTTTGTGAAAATAAATTTTTTTAACTGAAAATGTAACTATTCCATTTTTTACTAAAAAATTATCTTTCTTAATTGAAAATTCACTATTTGGTTGATAATTCATTTATTTTGTTGAAAATTCGTTTTTTTATGAAAATTCATTTTTTTTGTGAAAATAAATTTTTTTAACTGAAAATGTTGAAAATTCGTTTTGTTGCTGAGAATTCGTTTTATATTCGAAAATTCAACTATTTGGTTGAAAATTCGTTTTTTTTTTATTTGTAGATTCATCATTTTATTTAAACTTTTTTTTTAATTTTACTATTTTGTTGAAAATTCGTTTTTTTTTGTGAAAATAAATTTTTTTAACTGAAAATGTAACTATTCAATTTTTTTACTAAAAATGTATCTTTCTTAATTGAAAATTCACTATTTGGTTGATAATTCATTTATTTTGTTGAAAATTCGTTTTTTTTATGAAAATTCATTTTTTTTTGTGAAAATAAATTTTTTTAACTGAAAATGTTGAAAATTCGTTTTGTTGCTGAGAATTCGTTTTATATTTGAAAATTGAACTATTTGGTTAAAAATTCGTTTTTTTTTTATTTGTAGATTCATCATTTTATTTAAACCTTTTTTTTTAATTTTACTATTTTGTTGAAAATTCCTTTGTTGTTGTTGTTGAAAATTAATTTTTTAACTGCAAATGTAACTATTTTATTTTTGGTTGAAAATTAATCTTTTTCAGTTGAAAATTAAACTATTTGGTTGATAATTCATTTATTTTGTTGAAAATTCGTTTTTTTTTTAAATTAAAATTCATTTTTTTTTTGTGAAAGTAAATTTTTTTAACTGAAAATGTAACTATTCCATTTTTGGATAAAAATTTATCTTTCTTAGTTGCAAATTCAACTATTTGTTTCATAATTCTTTTTTTTTAGTTGCAGATTCATCATTTTAGTTAAAAAATTTTTTTTTAAATTTTACTATTTTGTTGAAAATTCGTTTTTTTTTGTGAAAATAAATTTTTTTAACTGAAAATGTAACTATTCCATTTTTTATTAAAAATGTATCTTTCTTAGTTGAAAATTCAACTATTTGGTTGATAATTCATTTATTTTGTTGAAATTTTGTTTTTTTTAAATGAAAATTCATTTTTTTTTGTGAAAATAAATTTTTTTAACTGAAAATGTAACTATTCCATTTTTGGATGAAAATTTCTCTTTCTTAGTTGAAAATTGAACTATTTGGTTGATAATTCATTTATTTTGTTGAAAATTCGTTTTTTTTAAATGAAAATTCATTTTTCTTTGGTTTGTGAAAATAAATTTTTTTAACTGAAAATGTAACTATTCCATTTTTGGAAGAAAATTTATCTTTCTTAGTTGAAAATTAAACTATTTGGTTGATAATTCATTTGTTTTATTGAAAATTCGTCGTTTATGGTTAAAAATTCGTTTTTTGGTTGAAGATTCATCATTTTAGTTAAAATTTCTTTTTTTTTTTTGTTCAAAATTTAACTGTTTTGTCGAAAATTGGTATTTTTGTTGGGTGGAAAATTAATTTTTTTAACTGAAAATATAACTTTCATTCTTGGTTAAAAATGTATCTTTTTTAGTTGAAGATTTATGATTAGAGTTAAAAATGCAATGGTTTGTATTGAAATTGAACTATTTTATTGAAAATTCGTTTTTACTGGTAAAAAATTAAATTTTTTAACAGAAAATGTAACTATTTCATTTAGTACATTTTCATCTTCTGTTTTTGTATATTTTTCAATATTGCATAGCTTATAGTCCTTATACAAATTGTTATTTCTCAAATTGCCTATTACGGAAATATGAAAAAATTTAATTAAATAATAAAATAAAAAATGGTCGCAAGCGTGTTTTAGTGAAAGTAAATTTTATAGTATAGTAAAAGTTTATTGTCACTAAAGACTGCAATGAGCCTATAACTTCGAAGGACATTACTTTCATAAATATTTTTATGAATGAGGAGATTGAAATCTTATATTTTATTTTATTGAAAGACTGGTCTCTGACAATCTAACACGTTCATGAGATACATTTTTTACAGACACTTTTATTCTCTGAGATTGAGCAAGATTGACTCATTCTGGTCATTTCTGATGTGTGAATTTCTGTACAAATATAAATTATGACATACTAGCTTTACTTTTTAATTAGAATAAAAAAAAATGTGTTCAATAATCAGGCTGTCCGTTTTAATCGAAGAAAAAAATTCCCGGCCATTTCCCGATTTTTTCCCGGTTCGCGAACATTTTTCAAAGTAAAAAATTCAAACTCTAAAGCTACAAAATTTTTCATTTTGACCTAATCAAAACTGAGCTTCAAATCATTTTAAGCAATTTTAAGCTAGAAACATTAAAAATGGTAAGATTACATTTTTTTATAAACTGAACACTTTTTAAATTAGAAGTTAAATTATTTTTATTTTATATGGTTTCAAAATCCTTACAAAGCTTCAAAATTTTATTTCAAAAGCTGGAAAAATGTACATGTTGTTTTACATGTTTCAAAATTTTTAAGTATTTTAACAATTTTTTCAGAACTTCTAAACATCTTTTGAAATAATTCGAATTTTTCCAAAAAATTTAACTAAAATTTTGTAAAAAATCCTGCAAAATTAAAAAAATTTCCCTAAAATCTTCCAGATCCAATTTTGACCATTTTGGAAATCTTCTTAAATCCTTTTGAATATTTCCTTAAAATTAATTTTTCAAAAAAAAAAAAACCTTTTTCAATTTTCCTAGGAATCTCAAGAAAATGATTTATATTTTTTTGAAGCCTTTCACAATTCTTAAAAAGCTTCTAAATTTTTTGTTCGAAATCTGCAAAAATCTAATTTTTTTCTAAGGAAGAAAAGGTATTCAATATTTATTTATACATAAAAATTCAAAAATTTTACTCAAAAATTAAAATTATTTAAATAGAACCATTAAAATTGTAACACGTTTAAAGTTTACTTTTTTTTTGTTCAATTTTGAATATTTGATTTATAATTACTGATTTTAAATAAACTTTCAAATTGAAACAGTTTAATTTTTAACGTTAAAATCTCGAAATTCTTGAATTTTGAACTGATTTCGAATTCTTTTACAATCAATCATTCACTTTTTAATCCTTAAAGTAGAATTCAATTTTTAAAAATCATTATAATTTATATTTACAGTTAATCAACTAAAAATATTTTCTATCCAAAATTGTCGATTTCAAATGTTTCCAATTTGTAATTTTTTAAGTCAATGAAACTGTTGTTTAAAATTCCTTAATTGAAAAATGTATACTTAAAAATTAAATCTAAACTGGAAAATTTTTAAAGTGAAAGATAACAAAGAAAAAAAAGATAACAATTCTACTAATTATTAAAAAAACTGTTAAAATCAAACTTGGACTGATTTTTTTCTAAAAATTTGTCAAATTCCCGCTAAAAAAATAAATACACGGTCATTTCACGGTTTCCCCCGGTTTCATAAAATTTCCAGTCATTTTCCGTTTTTCCCGGTTTCCGGTAAAAGGGCCACCCTGATAATTGTATTTTATGAATTAAATTCTAAATATAGTCGTTTACAAGTTGTCTGAAAGTATAACGCATTCTTATCACTCTTCCTTTATTGATAACTCAACATTTCTACCAAGTACTATTTTGAAGCAGAAAAAAATTTAGAGTAAAGTGAAAAATACGAGGAAAAATATCTTCCTGGTTGAAAATTCATCTTTGTGTTTGTAAATTCATATCTTTGGTAAAAAATTATTTTTTTTTTACCTGAAAATTTAACTATTCCATTTTTGGTTGAAAATTCAACTATTTCGATTAAAATTAATTGTTTTGTATGAAGATTCATCATTTTAGTTTAAAAATCATTTCTTTGGTTGAAAATTTCACTTTTTTTTTAAAATTTTTTTTTTTTTTTTTTTTTTTAATTCATAATTTGGATTACAAATTCAACTTTTTTATACAGAATTGATCTTTTGGCTTTACAAATCAGCAATTTTGTTAAAAATTATCTTTTTTGTCAAAAATAATACTTTATATAATTTAGTGTAATATTTAAGTTTTTTTTTTAATTCCTCTTTTTGGTTTAAAAATAAATCTATTTTTGTTGAGGATTCAACTAGTTTGAAAATTATTCCTTTTTAGCTTAATTCAACTATTTCTGATTGAAAATTAAAATAATTTTTGGTGGAAATATCAACTATTACATTTTTCGGAAAATTGATCTTTTTTACTTGAAAATTCATTATTTTTGGCTTAATTGAGCTATTTTTGATTGAAAATTAGGATATTTTTTTGTGAAAATATAAAAAATTACACTTTTTGTTAAGATTACATCTTTTTGGTTTAAAAGTTCACCTTTATATGTGAAAATTTAACTGTTTTGTTAAAAATTCCTTTTTATTATTAAAAAGTTAATTTTCTTTACTTAAAATGTAACTATTCAAATTGTCTCTTTTAAATAGCAAATTCGTTTTTTTATGTTTAAAAAGTAATTTTTTTTAACTGAAAATTTAACAATTCCATTTTAAGTTGAAAATTAATGTTTTCTACTTAATAATTCATTAATTTGGCTGAAAATTCGTCTTTTTTGGTGAAAAATTAATCTTTTCAGTTGAAAAGTCATTTCTTTTGTTCGAAATTGACGCATTTTGTTAAATATTTGTCATTTTTGTTGAAAAATTTTCTTCTCGGCTACAAGTTCATCCTTTTGGTTGAAAATTCAACTATTTGGTTAAAAATTCCCTTTTTCAGGTAAAAATTCATCATTTTACTTAAATATTCATTTCTTTGTTTGAAAATTTGACTATTTTGTTGAAAATTATTTTTTTTTCTTGAAAATAAATTTTTCAACTCAAAATGTAACTATTTCATTTTTGGTTAAAAATGTACCTTTTTTAGTTGAAAATTCAAGTATTTGGTTCACAATTATTTTATTTTGTTGCAAATTTGTCTTTTATTATTGAAAATTCACCTATTTGGTTAAAATTGCTTTTTTTAGTTGAAGATTCATAATTTCAGTTAAAATTTCATTTCTTTTGTTTAAAATTTAACTATTTTGTTCAAAATTCATTTATTTTGCTGAAAATTCGTCTTTTATGGTTAAAAAAATCAACTATTTGGTTAGAAATTCGTTTTATAGTTACAGATTCATCATTTTAGTTAAAAATTTTATTCTCTGGTTACAAATTTAACTCTTTTTTCGAAAATTCGTGTTTTTTTAAATAATTTGTTTAAAATGTAAAAATGTGACTATTTCATATTTTGTTCAAAATTTATCTTTTTTAGTTGAAAATTCAACTATTTGGTTGACAATTCATTTTTTTTTTTAATTTGTCTTTTATAGTTGAAAATTGAACTATTTGTTTAAAATGTCGTTTTTTAGTTGCAGATTCATCATTTTAGTTAAAAATTTAATTGTTTTGTTTCAAATTGAACTATTTTGTTGAAAAATTTTTTTGTTTTGTTTAAAAATTAAGTTTTTCAACAGAAAATGTAACTATTTCATTTTTGGTTCATAAATTGATCTTTTTTAGTTGAAAATTCAACTATTGGGTTGAATTTCTTTTATTTTGTTGAAAATTTGTATTTTTTTGATTTGAAAATTTCATAATTTCGTCTTTCGATTTAAAAATTTATTATTTTGGAAGAATTTTCATTTATTTATTTATTAAAATATCTTTCTTGGCTCAAAATGTAACTCTTTTGTTGGAAATTCCTCTTTTCAATTCAAAATTTATCTTTTTTAGTTGAAAATGAAACTATTTGGTTAAAAATTCATTTATTTTGTTAAAAATTCGTATTTTTTGTTGAATTAATATTTTTGGGTTGAAAATTAATTTTTTTAGTTGAAGATTTATCCTTTTAGTTAAAAGTTTATTTAATTGGTAGAAAATTCGACTATTTTTTTTGAAAATTAATTTTTTCAACTAAAAATGTCTCCTATTTTATTTTTGGTTAAAAATAGATTTTTTTTTAGTTGGAAAGTCATTTTGTTAAAATTTCGATTTTTTGGGTTGAAAATTCCATAACTGTGGTAGAAAGTTCATATTTTTGGGTGAAACATTCAACTGTTTTGTAGAAAGTTCGTCTTTTGGCCGACTTCAACTATTTTTTATGGAAAATTAAAATATTTTTTGGTGGAAATACCAAATGTTAGAATTTTTTAGCAGTATTTATGTTTATCTTTTTTGGTTGAAAATTAATTTTTTTAACTGATTTTGTAGAGGGTTCGTAAACTATTTAAATGTATTACCTAAATCATCTAAATTTTACAATAAACAAAATTTATTAAATTTTTTTCTCTACTTCCACTAAAAATCGGCGTCGATTTATCATTCGATGTATCAAAAGAATCTCCTGCTGCAAAAAATTGAATTTTTTAAATGAAACTTTTTTTGGGGCGGGAGTGAATTGAAAAAAACGACCGAACGTACGAACGGAAGTCTCTGTCGATCTCTCTCTCTCTCGCTCTCTCTTACGCACTCTCTATACCTTCTCTCTGTAATCGCGTTTCCCTTTTGTGCGGCGATTCGCAATTGTTCTAAAGACTCCTCTTCAATATCCCCACTACTGCCGCGCTAAGCAAGCATTTTTTTTCTCTCTCTCTTACTATGCGATCTCCTCAAAACTCATGATGATTCCTCATGAAAAATTTCAAAGTTAATCCATCAAAGTTTCACTTCTGCCGTGTGGCCCCACTACCACATTCTGTTTTTTTTATTCCAAGCAATAAACTTTTCCCATTCGTCAATATTCATAGTTTGACGTGATTCAAAGCTTGTTAGTTCTTTAAAAAATGCATTCACGTGTCAAGGTGTAATTTATTGTTTGACCCAAGCTGACGCGTGTCTCTTTTTTTTCTCAATGCACTGACCACCATGGATGCTTGTCGAACACCATCAATGAAGAGGTTCAGTGTCGTAGCCTCTTTTCTTCGCCAAAATAAAAATAAATAAACAAAAATAAATAAATAAATGAATGAAATTAAATAAATTAAAAATGTACAATTTTTATAAATTCTTTAGAGCCTAAAATTATGATTAGTCCGAATTTAAAAGTATGCAGTCGAAAATTAACTTTATTTTCTAAGCAAAATTTCCAGTTTTGTAACCTCATAATTGTAAAGTATTAAAAATTAAATTTTATGTTTATTCAAATTATTATTCTTTAGTCTATAAGTTATCAAAATTCCGGTTTATTTATCGCAGGCTGCACAGTCTTTCCACTGTTCCCCTCTTTTCCCCTTTTTCTCATTTTTTTACTTTTTTCGTTGAAGATTCATCATTTTAGTTAAAAAATGCTTTTTTTTGGTTAAAAATTCAAATATTTTGTTGAAATTTATTTTTTTGGGCCAAAAATCCATTTTTTTTTAATTTTTGTAGTTTGTTGAAAATTTAACTATTTGGACAGAAATTAATTTGTTTGTTGAAGACTCATCAGTTTAGTTGAGAATTCATTTCTTTGGACAAAAGTTAAAATATTTGTTTGAAAATTCGTTGTTTTGGGTTGAATATTAATCTCTTTTGGTAGAAAAGTAATCTTTTTTGGTTTCAGACTACCATTTTAGTCAGAAATTAATTTCATTGGTTAAAAATTTTAATATTGTATTGAAATTTCTTTTTTTTTGGGTAAAAATACATTTTTTTACCTAAAAACTGATGTATTTTGTTGAAAATTCAACTATTTTGAGATAAACTAATTTTTTTTGGTTGGAGACTCATGAGTTTAGTTCAAAATTCATTTCTTCGATTAAGCATTTGAAAATTTTGTTGAAAATTCGTTGTTTTGGGTTGACTATTAAATTATTTTAGTGAAAATTGGACATTGTTGGTAGAAAATAATTCTTCTTGGTTGAAAATTGGTATTTTTGGTTGAAAATTCATTTTTTTGTTTTAAAATTTTTATATTTTGTTGAAAAGTCTTTTTTTTTGTTGAAAAGTCTTTTTTTTTGTTGAAAATTAATTTTTTATACCGAAAATTCATGTATTTTGTGAAATGAGTATCTGAATTCTGATTTCAAAATTATGTGTATTTTAATTCCTAATTTTTATATTTTATGAAATTAGTTTAAAAGGTTATTAATAATTCAAATGCAGAAAAATATAATATGAAAATTATTCGAATGTTTTGATCAAAATATTTTTTTTTTTTTTTTTATTATTATTATATTTAATTGAATATTGGCTATTATTTTTATAATGAAAGTTTATTTTTTATTTAAAAAACATCTATTACAATTATATAATTTAAAAAAATGTTTGTGATGTTGTGAAATGAGTATCCGAATTCAATTTTCAAAATTATATGTACATATGTTTTAACTTTTTCGAAAATTAGTATATGAGGTGATTAATAATTCAAATGTTCAGCAATGAAATCACAAGTTTAAAATAAAATATAAAGCTAAAATTATTTGAATGTTTCAATGAAAATAGTTGTTTGATGCTTTTATGTTGTACACAGAAAAAAATTATCCGTGAAAAAGTCACGAACTTGTAGGTAGGTCTCGGATACGAGATAAAAAAATGAAACATTACATCCTTATTTCTATAAGAAATGTATGAATAAATTTCAAAGTTTTTGACGAACAGTTCGAATTTCCTACGGACAGCTCCTGAAAATTTCAGACTGAAATATAAAGAGGAAAAATTTTATTTGTGCGATTTACTTTATATTAATTTGTAACTTCGCATCTGAGAAGATTCGAACCCTCAAAGACTGCTGACTCACCAGTTTCTAAACATGAACCAGGAGTTGGTAAACACGCGCAGCCATCAAGGCCAAACAAAATAGGTATTATAAAACTTCTAGCCACTCATCCGACGAGCTCGAAGCACACATACGAGCGAACACACGCACCGTGCAATTGGGCGAGCGTGTGTGCGGGCCACGTACAGGCGAACCTACTTTCCAGTTCCCAGATTTGTCGGGCAAGCTCGTGAGTGCTCTGAGAATCTTTTCCCAATCACTCGTAATATTTTTGTAATTATCCACGTAAAAAAAAGCGATGAACCGTTTCAGAATTTTCACATCGAGTTCGTCAATTCGTTCTCAAAGTTCGCAAATCATTTACGAAAGTACATCAATATCCGATGCATTTTTCTCATATCCGAGACCTAGCTACTAGTTCGTGATTTTGACGGATACATTTTTTCCGTGTAAACTGATTAATTAATTATAAATGAAATGGAGGTAAAAATTGATGAAAATACATAAGATAAAAATTATTTGAATTTTTACATTCCTTCAGAATCCAATTTCAGCAAGAATTTAAGTGGTCAGAAACTTTCAACAAATAAATAGTTATGCGAAAATTGGGTGAATAATAAAAATCAATAAAAAAAGGAGGCGCGCGCATGCGCGCGCGTTTAATAGTCTAGTTTTTTCTAAAAAATGCAAATTTGCCCCTGTCATAGCAACGATGGCAGTACGTAAATGTCGTCGTAGTCGTTAACCCAGAGATACACGTGTCTGGCTATTATTCATGCGAACGCCTTTTTTTCCGATACCCCATGAAGTAGACGTTCGTGAACCGCGAGACCTTACGAGGAGGTAATAAATCCTTATCGCTGAGGTACCTTCGGTCCCTGTCACTCCCGATATCCCGAGGGTGTTTCACGACTCAAAAATTTTATTTTCTTTCAAAAGGGGTAGGTGGCACCAATTTGCAGTAAAATTAATTGAAAGTTTTATCACCTCCGAAAGAAAGTCGAGTAAACTCAAATAGAGATGTTCTGCATGCATACTAAAAATAATGGACATTCTTTTACACCCACGCGAAAAAAAAAGTTGACGTTGCAAATCGAAAGGAAATTATGTACAGCAAGGGCACTTTTATTTTTATGATTTACGACTTCATCTTCCTTCAGCATAAGAAACGAGGAGAGCCTGTTTTAAAATTCAATCTTTGTTAGTCATTTTAAATCGAGTTTAGTAATTCTTCAGGTACTTAGAATGAAAACTGTAGTTCAGAAAAGAGATTTACGTTTTTGAACTCGAAAAAAGTAATACATTTATCAAAACTTCTAATTTCAGAAATATCATTCGAACAATGTCAGGGGGGTTGCAGGTCAGGAAAAACCTGGAAATTAGGGAAAAGTCAGGGATTTCGAAAAAAAAATTGCGAAAGTCAAGGAATTTCTGTAAGAAGCACTTTAGGTATTTGTTAAGAATAATCAGGGTTCCCACGCAGTCACTTTTTGTCTCTTTAGGGTATTTTAAAAGATTCCAAGAATTTTTTAACAGATTTCAATAATTTTTAGGGATTTCAAAGTATTTGACAAATTTTAGGGTATTTTAAAGATTTTAGGGTATTTTTCAAAATTCCAAGGTATTTTCAAGAGCTTTAATATATTTTTTTTTATTTTAAATTGTTTGATTCTGTTTATATAACATTTTCTTGAAAATTCGTCTTTTATCGTTTAATTCAACTATTTTCTATTCCATTATTCGTTGAGAATTTTATTCATCTTCTTTGGTAGAAAATTCAACTATTTATTCGAAGGTTGAACCATTTGGTTAAAAAATAATTTTTTTGTTGAAGAGTCATAGTTTTAGTTGAAAATTCATCTCTTTCGTTGAAAATTAATATTTTTATAAAATGAAAATGTAACTATTCCAATTAAAGATTTATCTCTTTTGTTAAAAATTCATCTCTTTGGTTGAAAGTTGAACTATTTTGTTGAAAGCTCATTTTTTTAGTTTAAAACTAATTTGGTTAAAAATGCAACTTTTTGGTTTAAAATTAACTTTTTTGTGGAAAATCCATATTTTCGGGTTGAAAATTTAACTGCTTCACAAAAAATTCGTTTTTTTTTGCTCAAAGATCAACAATTTGGATGGAACTTTTTTCTTTTTTGACTGAAAAATCTTTATTTTTTGAAAATTCATCTCTCTGGTTGAAAATTGAATTATTTTGTTGAAAATTCGTCTTTTTGGTTGGAAGTTGAACTATTTTGTCGAAAACTCACTTTTTTTTAGTTTGAAACTAATTGGATCAAAAATGCAACTTTTTGGTTTAAAATTAACTTTTTTGTGGAAAATCCATATTTTCGGGTTGAAAATTTAACTGCTTTACAAAAAATTCGTTTTTTTGCTTAAAGATCAAAAATTTGGATGAACCCTTTTTTTACTGAAAAATCTTTATTTTTTGGAAAATTCATCTCTCTGGTTGAAAATTGAATTAATTTGTTGAAAATTCGTCTTTTTGGTTGAAAATTTGTCTTTTTGGTTAAAATTTAAAGTACTTTGTTAAAAATTGATTTTTTGGGTTGCAGATTCATCATTTTAGTGCAAAATCTTTTTTTATTGAAATGAATTCCTTTACTGAAAATATATGTAATTTTTTATTTGAAAATTCAATCATTTGTTTGAAACTTTATTTATTTTGTTAAAAATTAATCTTGTTTTGGTGCAAACCTGAGCTTCTTGGTTGAAAATTCATCTTTTTGGTCTGAAAATTTATCTCTTTTGGTAGAAATTTAATCTTTTTTGATTGAAGTATCAAATATTAAATTTTGTTAGAATTCTTTTTAGGTTCAAAACGCAACTATTTTGTTGAAAATTCTATTATTTATTTGAAAATTCGACTGTTTTATTAAAAAATCGTTTTTTTTAGTCGAAATAGCAGCTATTCCATTTTTAATTGAGAATTAATATTTTTCTTCAAAATTCTTCTTTTTATGTTGAAAATTCAACTATTTGGTTAAAAGTTCAACTATTTTGTTGAAAACATATTTTTTGGGGGATTAAAAATAATTTGGTTGAAAATTTTTCGTTTTCAGATAAAAATTCGTCTTTTAAAGTAGAAAATTAATCTTCTTGGTCGAAATTTACTCTTTTTGGTTAAAAATGCATCTTTTTGGTTTAAAATTAACTTTTTTGTGGATAATCCATATTTTCGGGTTGAAAATTGAACTGCTTCACAGAAAATTCTTTTTTTTTGGTTAAACATCAACAATTTGTGTGAAACTTTTTTCTTTCTCGACTGAAAAATATTTTTTGAAAATTCATCTCTCTAGTTGAAAATTGAATTATTTTGTTGAAAATTCGTCTTTTTTGTTGAAAATTGGTCTTTTCGGTTCAAATTTAAATTACTGTGTTAAAAATTCATTTTTTGGGTTGCGGATTCATCATTTTAGTTGCAAACTAGTTTTTTTATTGAAATTAATTTCTTTACTGAAAATTTAACTTTTACATTTTTGAGTGAAAATTTATGTATATATATTTTTTTATTTGAAAGTTCAACTATTTGTTTGAAACTTTATTTATTTTGTTAAAAATTAATCTTTTTTGGTGCAAACCTAAGCTTCTTGGTTGAAAATTCGTCATTTTGGGTTTGAAAATTTATCTCTTTTGGTAGAAATTTAATCTTTTTTTATTGAAGTATCAAATATTACATTTTTTCAGAATTCATCTTTGTAGGTTCAAAATGCAACTATTTTGTTGAAAATTCTATTATTTATCTGAAAATTCAACTGTTTTGTTAAAAAATCGTTTTTTCATTCGAAATAGCAACTATTCCATTTTTAATTGAGAATTAATATTTTTCTTGAAAATTCATCTTTTTATGTTGAAAATTCAACTATTTGGTTAAAAGTTCAACTATTTTGTTGAAAACTCATCTTTTGGGTTTAAAATTAATTTTTTCAATTGAAAAATTTCCATTTTTTGGTAAAAATAAAATATTTTGGTTTACAATCAATTTTTTTTGTCGGAAATCCATATTTTCGGGTTGAAAATTCAACTATTTTACAGAAAATTGATCTTTTGACTTGAAATATCAACAATTGGGTGGAATTTTTTTCTTTTTCGACTGTAAAATCTTTATTTGTTGAAAATTAATCTTTTTGGTTGAAAAATTCAACTTTTGGTTTGAAAGATGAACTACTTTATTGAAAATTAATTTTTCTGATTGAAGATTCATAATTTTAGTTAAAAATTCATCTCGCTGTTTGTAAATTCAACCATTTGTTTAAAAATCCGTTTATTTAGTTAAAAATTAATCTTTTTTGATAGAAAATTAATCTTCTTGAGTAAATTTTTGTTTGGTTTGAAAATTTATCTCTTTTGGTAAAAATTTAATCTTTTTTGGTTGAAACATCAACTATTCCTTTTTTCTTCAGAATTCATCTTTGTCAGTTAAAACTTCAACTATTTGATTAAAAATTCAACTATTTTGTTGAAAATTTAACTATTTTGATAAAAATTTGATTTTTGTTTCAGTTGAAATATCATCTATTTCATTTTTTGTTGATAATTCATCTTTCTCTTGAAAATTCAACTTTTTGATTAGAAGTTCAATTATTTTGTTCAAAATTTAAATATTTCGTTTAAAGTTGAACTATTTCGTTAAAAATTAGTTGTTTTTTTCAGTTTAAATATCAACTTTTTCATTTTTCATTGACAGTTAAATTTTTTGTTTTTCTTTTCTTTTCAGTTTTCTAAAACATTCGACTTTTTAGCTTGAAATTTTAACTACTTGGTTGAAAAGGCAATTGTTTTTGGTTCAATTTTAATCTTGTTTGTTTAAAATTTTATTTTGTTCAGAATCAAAATTTTGTTTGTTGATAATTTAATTAATTGGTTAAAAATGCAACAGTTTTTGGTTGAAGTTTAATTTTTTTTTTCGAAAATTCTAAAATTTAAAGTCTTTGTGTTAAAAATTCACCTATTATAGTAGAAAAGTGATCTTATTCGATTGGAATAAATAAATTTAAAATTTATAAATTTTAATTGAAAATTAAACGAAAAGGCAAACAAAAAGTGCAGACCTCCTTCAAGGGAAATATTTCTTCTATATTTTTCTAAATCTCATACAACAGATAAAACTGCAACATTAAATCGCAGTTATGCCTTAAATATCTAACAGTAAAGCAATTTTATAGAATGATCGATTACGGTTCACAGTTACTCCCATCGATATTTATTCAAACGATATTCTACCACATAAATTCAATCCTGACCATAAAGTATTTTACGTTCGACTTTCTCGTTTTTTTTCAGTATTCCTTCAGAAGTTCTTAAAAGAAATTTATTATTTTATTCTTCGAACTAATCCAGTAATAAGAACGTTATACTTCTCGGCATCATAAAATGGATTTGAAAACAAGGGAAAAATAGGGTTAACTGTAAAATTGCAATGACCATTCTAATCCCCTCTACCTTTTTGCACAATTACGGATCATCTCAAATCGTAATGCATCTTCTTTAATATTTTATTGTATTTTTAAAAATTCCAAGGTATTTTCAAAAGCTTCAAAATTTTTCTAAGAATTTCGAAATATTTGAAATATTTTTTTGGGATTCGAAAAATTTCAAGAAACTTTTGAAACATTTAAATCAACTTTTGAAACATTTCAATCATTTCAAGGGATTCCAAAGTATTTTACAAATTTTAGTGTATATTAAATATTTTATTGTATTTTCAAAAATTCCAAGCTATTTTCAAGAGCTTAACAAATTTTCAAGGGATTGCAAAAGATTTCAAAGGGTTTGAAATATTTTTGGGTATTTTAAAAGATTCCAAGGAACTGAATGGGTTTAAATAATTTGAAAGTATTCCAGAGGATTTTAAGGATTTTAGGGTATTTTTAAAACATCCAAGATATGTTTAAGAGATTTAAAAAGTTTCGAAAAATTTAAAAATATTTCAAAATATTTGAATGATTTTTGGGGGATTCGAAGAACTTCGAGAAATTTTCAACAAGTTTCAATGATTTGAAGGGATTTCAAAGTATTTGAAAAATTGTAGTATATTTTTTTTAAATTCCAAGGTATTTTCAAGAGCTTTAAAAATTTTCGAAGAATATCAAAATATTTGAAATATTTTAGGGTATTTTAAAAGATTCCAAGGAACTGAATGGGTTTAATAATTTGAAAGTATTCCAAAGGATTTTCAAGATTTTAGGGTATTTTTAAAAAATCTCAGTTTTCAAGTGATTTAAAAAGTTTTAAGGGATTTAAACAGATTTCAAAAGATTTGAAATATTTCTGGGGGATTCGAAAAATTTCAAGAAACTTTAAACAGATTTCAATAATTTGAAGGGATTTCAAAGTATTCGACAAATTTTAGTGTATTTTAAATATTTTATTGTATTTTTGAAAATTCCAAGGTATTTTCAAGATCATTACAAATTTTCAAGGGATTGCAAAAAATTTCAAAGGATTTGAAATA
>CAKNYM010020786.1:7692-26871 GCA_932195095.1 Andricus curvator | reverse complement strand
CAAAAAATTTCAAAGGATTTGAAATATTTTAGGGTATTTTAAAGATTTTAGGGTATTATTTAAACATCTCGGGAATGTTCAAGAGCTTAAAAAAAATATTAAGGGATTTCAAAATATTTCGAAAGATTCAAAGATTTTAGGTTATTTTAAAAGATTCCAAGAAATTTTTATCATATTTCAATAATTAGAAAGGATTTTAAAGTATTTGACAAACGTTAGTGTATTTTAAAGATTTCGAGTATTTTTTAAAATACCAAGGTATTTTAAAGAGCTTTAACAATTTTCAAGGGATTTCAAAATATTTTAGGGTATTTTAAAAGATTCCAAGAAATTTTTATCATATTTCAATAATTTGAAGGGATTTTAAATTATTTGACAAACGTTAGTGTATTTTAAAGATTTTAGGGTATTTTTTAAATACCAAGGTATTTTCAAGAGCTTTAACAATTTTTAAGGGATTTCAAAATATTTTAGGGTATTTAAAAAAATTCCAAGGAACTGAATGGGTTTAATAATTTTAAAGTATTCCAAAGGGTTTTAAAGATTTTAGGGTATTTTTAAAACATCTAAGAAATGTTCAAGAGATTTAAAAAGATTTCAAAAGATTTGAAATATTTTTGGGGGATTCGAAAAATTTCAAGAAACTTTTAACAGATTTCAATCATTTGAAGGGATTTCAAAGCGTTTGACAAATTTTAGTGTATTTTAAATATTTTATTGTATTTTTAAAAATTCAGACAATAATTTTCAAAAACTTTAAACCTTGAAAAAAAATTTTGCTTGATAAAAATATTTGACTATTTTTTTTTAATAAATAAATAATATTTATTAAAAAACAATTTTTTTAAATTGTTTAAATTCAGGAATTTCCTAGTTTGCATATTTTATAATTTCGGGAATTTTCTATTTAGAATATTTTATCTTTGGGACTGAAAAATCCCGAGAAAAAAAATTCTGACACTGTAAAATTGCCGAATTGGAAAATTCCCGACAAAATTCCCAAAATTATAAAATTGCTGAAATATAAAAATCCTGAATTGGAAAATTTGCGAATAATAACATTCCTGGCAGTTTATAATATTACAGAATTTGAAAATTCCTGACAAAAAATTGCCGAATTATAAAATATCCGAACTGGAAAATTCCCGAATTTAAAAAAAAAATAAATAATAATTTATTTATTAAAAATAAAATAATCAAATAGTTTTATGAAAGAAAAAATTTTATGTAAAGTTGACAATTTTTTAAAATTATTATTTGAATTTAAAATAAAAATAATTTAAAAATATATATTTCTGGATAAGAAGTTTTGTTTGCAAATGTGCATACTATTTGAAAAAAGTCACAAAAGAAGTTCTCAAAAATGGAATTTTTAATTTGCAACAAAAATAAATAAAAAGAAATTTCAAGAAAAATCAGTGCTGAATTAAATACTGCAGAGTTTGTTTAGAAAATATTATTAAGTTCGGAAAAAATGTAGGAAGAAATTTTTTTTCGTATAAGGCGTTCACTGATTTATCTTGAAATTTCTTTTTAATTTTTTTTTTCTAAATTGAAAATTCGATTTTTGAGAACGCTTTTTGTAATTTTTTCAAATACTATGCACATTTTCGAAAAAAAATTGCATCGAGGAATATTTTTGTTCAATTATTGCTATTTATTATTTTCAATTCAAACAATAATTTTTAAAAACTTTAAACCTTGAAAAAAAATTTTCCTTGATACAAATATTTGACTATTTTATTTTTAATAAATAAATAATATTCATTAAAAAACCATTTATTTAATTGTTTAAATTCGGGAATTTCCTAGTTTGGATATTTTATAATTCGGGAATTTTCTGTCGGGAATTTTCCAATTCGGAATTTTTATATTTCGGGAATTTTCTACTTAGAATATTTTATTTTTATTATTCCCGAATAATAAAATTCCTGGCAGTTTGTAATATTACAGAATTTGAAAATGCCTGACAAAAAATTGCCGAATTATAAAATATCCGAACTGGAAAATTCACGAATTCAAACAATAAAAAAATAATTTATTTATTAAAAATAAAATAATCAAATATTTCTATAAAAGAAAATTTTGTTTGTAAAAATGACAATTTTTTAAAATTATTATTTGAATTAAAAATAAAATTAATTAAAGAATATATATTTCCGGATGGAAAGTTTTGTTTGCAAATGTGTATATTATTTCAAAAAAGTTACAAAAGAAGTTCTCAAAAATGGAATTTTCAATTTAAAAAAATATATATATAAAATAAACTTAGAGATAAATCAGTGCTGAATTGAATCCTGCAAAGTTTGTTAGGAAAATGTTATCAGGTTCGGAGAAAATGTAAGGCAGCTTTTTTTTCGTTCAAGGCACAAGTGTTTTTAAATTTATTTTCTAGACAATTTTTATACAATTATTGTTATTTTCAACTCAAACAATTATTTTTTTAAACTTTAAACATTAAAAAGATTTCTTTGATAAAAATAGTTGATCATTGTATTTTGAATAAATGAATAACATTGATTAAAAAACCATTTTTAAAATTTGTTCAATTCGAGTATTTTATTATTATTATTTATTATTATTATTATTTTATTATTCGCGAATTTTCCAATTCGGGAAATTTACAGTGTCCGGAATTTCATTTTTCGGGATTTCAGTCGTCCCATGAATTTATCCTGAATTCGCTAAAATTCACAGAAAATTCTTATCAATTTTCTCATTAGTCACTGTTATTCACTTCTTGGGTTAGAAATTAGTCACTTTAGGTTACTTCTTTCTACTAAATTGGACTAAAAATAATAAATTAAAAATGTTTTTTTTTTTCATTTATAAAATATTCTATAGGGGAGACCGGGGCGAGTTGAACCACTTTTCAGTTTTCAATTTTGTATATTTTTTGTGACGAACTTTTTCAAAACATATTATTGTTACCTTGTTTTGTACACCTTAGGCTTATATTACTACAAGTATCAAAAGTTTAATTTGATAACTGAGTTCATTAAAAGCGAAATTAGATGGTGCGGAAAATGATTTAACTCGCCCAGGCTCGGGGCGAGTTGTACATACACGCGGGGCGAGTTGTACCACTTTAGCGGAGTCTATAATTTTGAAATGTTGATTCAAATCTTCAATAATTTATTACAATACATACATATCTGAAATTTTGTGAATTTATTTGAACAAAGTCGAACCTTTTTTTTCATTTTTTTTGTCCTGCTCTTTTACTTTATTACTTCTTTCTTGGTCTTCCTCTCCCTCTCTTCTCCATTTCTTTTTTCTCTGTCGCCTTTTTTGAGTTACAAGAGTCCTTTAAAATATTATTTTCCATCAGTTTCCGTTCTCTTTTTTCTTTTTCGGCTCTCAATTCGTTTCTGATAGAAGAATCAGTTGAAATTGGAAATAATATCTCGAATTTTAGTGGTTGAACTCGCCCCATGTGCAAGTGGTACAACTCGCCCCGACATGCGATTGACATTAGAAAATATGGAATTTTGTTGTTGCTGAAAACATAACCTCAAATCCTTGAAGGGTTATATACTTAAAGGTATACTAAATCTAGCAGGTCGATTGTTTGAAATTAATATGGTTTACAGAGAGCTTAGGATCGAAAAGTTGAAACTTGTTAAAATTTACTTACGAGCCACGAAAATAAGTAAACAAAATAACTACTTTAAGTAGTTCACTTCGAGTTGATAAGATGGCGCCACATGACGAATACTTTAGATAAACGTACTGGTGCAACTCGCCCCTATGTCTAACTCGCCCCGGTCTTCCCTACTAAAACTGTCACTAGATCAGAATTTATTGTCTCTGAATATTAATGGTCGGGAAAAATCAGGGAATTTTGAAAATGCTGTTTTGCGGCCACCTTGAAAAAGGACAAAGAGATGCGAAAAGTCGTTCAGGTGTATAAGCAGGTGGGTAAGAAAGAGATAAAGAACGGAAGTGAAATGCCGGTTACGATTCACAGCTCTTGCATGGGGGACTCTTGTGATATTCCACCGATTAAAAAAAAAGGGAGAGGGAGAAAAAAAGACCATGGAAGGGAATGAAATAAGAGCAACGAGAAACCAAAACCGTGCATCCTCTGCTTTTGCAATGTCATAATTCATTCGTTCCGTGCAGCTAAAAAAAAGTGACCTTGTGTGTCTTCTGATTTTTTTTCTTTCTCGAAATTCCTCTAAATCAAAAATAAAACTACGACTCGTCGTGGCGAATGATTGACGATTTCGGATTTTCAGAAACCATCATTTATTTTAGACACTGTCTACCGTCACCGTTGAGTTTTGAACTCAAAAAGATCAATTTTGAACAAAAAATGGAAGAATTAAATTTTTAGTTTAAAAGATTAATTTTCAACAAAGAAAAAAGGAATTTTTCACAAAAAATAAGAATTTTCAACAAAATAGTTCAATTTTCAACAAAAAAGTTTTTTCAAAATTGTCCAATTTTCAATAAAATAATTATATTTTTAACCAAATACTTAATGTTGTAACCATAAAAGATACATTTTCAACAGAAAATGGAAGAGTTAAATTTTCCTTTACGTTAGATACTTCGGAAACCTTTTTTTACCAATGTTTAACTATTTTGTCAAAAATTTTTTTTTTTAGGTAAAAATTTTTTTTTTCAACTGAAAATTTAACTATTCCATATTTAGTTGAAAATTAATCTTCTTCCGTTGAAAATTCAACTATTTGATTACAAGTTCCTGTATTTTATTGAAAATTTGTCTTTTGTGGTAAAATATTAATCTTCTTGCTGACTGATTCATCTTTTTGGTTTAAAATTTATGTCTTTGGATGAAAATTTAACTATCAGATTAAAAATTTCTTTAAAAATTAAAAATCGATATTTTCAGAAACAATAATTTATTTTAGACACTGTGTACCGTTACCGTTGAGTTTTCAACTAAAAAAAATCAGTTTTGAACAAAAACTGGAAGAATTAAATTTTTAATTTAAAAAATTAATTTTCAACAAACAAAAAAGGAATTTTCAACCGCAAGAAAATGCTTCATAGAAAAAGTGAATTTTCAACTGATATTTCCACCAAAAAATATTTAAATTTTCTATCAAAAGTAAGACCAAAAAATACGATTTTTCAACAAATTAGTTGAATCCTTAACCAAAACAGGATAATTTAAAAAAAGAGGAATTTTCATCAAAAGAGGTGAAATTTTAACAAAAAATGATTTTTGAGTCAATAAAGAACAAAAATCTCATCCAAAATATGGAATTAATTTTCAAGCCAAAAACACGAGTTTTCAACCAAATAAATCAATTATTAACTAAAGATGATAAATTATTAAATAAAAATGCAGTCGTTACATTTTCAGGTAAGAAAATTAACTTTCGAATAAAAAAAACAAACGATTTTTCAACTAAACAGTCTAACTTTCAACCCAAGAAATGAATTTTTAACTAAAAGGATGAATCTTCAAAAAAAAAAAAAAAAAAAAAAAAAAAGAATTAAACCGTAACTATTTGGTTGAAAATTATTTTTTCTTTTTTGGTTGAAGATTCATTATTTTAGTTAAAAATTAATTTCTACTGTTGAAAATTTAACTATTTTGTTGAAAATTAGTTTTTTACTTGAAAAATTAATTTTCTCAACTGAAAATATAACGATTCAATTTTTGCTTGAAAATGTATCTTTTCTAGTTAAAAATTCATTTGTTTTATTGAAAGCTCGTCTTTTTTGCTTGAAAATTCAACATTTTGATACGATTTTTGTTCTTTATTGGCAAAAAAGTCTTTCTTAAATGAAAATTCAACTCTTTTGTTGAAATTTCCTATTTTTGGTTTAACAATTAGCCTGCATTGGTTGAGGATTCAACTAATTTGTTGAAAATTCGTATTTTTTGATTAAATTTTCAACCAAGCAGATAAATTTTTAACCAATAAGATTAAATTTCCATTATATAAGATAAATTTTTCTTAAAAAATGAAATAGTTAAATTTCCAGCTCAAGAAATTAATTTTTAACCAAAAGGTTGAATTTTAAACTCAAAACATTAATTTTCTACCAAAAAAGACAAATTTTCAACAAATTACATCGACTTTTAGTTTAAAAAAATCATTTTTCAACTAAAAATAGAATAATTAAATTTTCATTCTACAAAATAGATAAATTTTCAACCAAGAAGATTAATTTTCTACTAAAAAACATTAATCTTTAACAAAATACATGAATTTTCAACCAAATATTTGAATTTTTACAGAAATTTTCAACCTGATAGTTAAATTTGCATTCAAAGACTTAACATTTTTAATTATTTTGGTTATTTTGGTTATAAATTCTTAAATATTTTCAAATAATTCATAATTTATAATGAAATAGTTGAATTTTCATCTAAAGAAGACTAATTTTTAATTAAACATTGAATAGTTTAAAAAAATATTTTTCAACTAAAAATAAATTTCTAACAAAATAGGTAAATATTGATAAACAAAAGGTTTTTGAACTAAAATTGTGTATCGTCAACCAAAAAAAATTAAATTTTAACAAAGTAGTTCCATTTTCAACTATGTAAGTTATTAAAAATTTCCGAACATTCTAACGTTACGGAAAATTTAGCTATTCCACTTTTTGTTGATATTTTATCTGTTATCTTTACAAGAGTAAGTATTTGATTAAGAATAGAATTATTCTGTTGCAAATTGTAAAATTTGTTTTTAAAAAACTTTTTTGTTGAAAATGAAACTATTTTGTTAAAAATTGGTCTCTTTCTGTGCAAAATTCGTCTTTTTACGATTGTTAAAAAGTTATTTTTTTTTGAAGATTCATATTGTTAAAAATTAAAAAAAAAACGTTAACTGTTGAAAATTGAAGAAAATTCAACATTAGAAGATTGAACGGTTGAAAATTCAATTTTTAAACAATAGGAAATTGAAGAAAAGTGAACATTCAACTGTTTCAAATTGAAAAAAAAATTGAAAATTGAAGATAATTTAAAATTGTATTTTCAACTGTTGAATCTTCAAAAGTTGAATTTTCAACAGTTGAAAATTGAAGAAAATTGACAATCAAATTTTCAACAGTTGGAATTGAAGTAAATTGAAAATTAAATTTTCAAGTTTGGAAAATTTAAGGAAATTTACAAAAATTGAATTTGCAACTTTTGAAAATTTAAGAAAATTAAAAATTGGATTTTTATCGGTTGATAAAAAAAAAGTGAAAATGCAATGTTCAACTGCTGAAAAATCAATTTTTTATTTTCTTCAATTTTAAAAAGTTTAAAATTAAATTGTTTAAGACTGGCGTAAATTAATAATTGAATTTTCGAGTGTAAAAAACTGAAAAAATTGAAAAAAATTGAAAATTACATTTCCAAATTTCAAAAATTGAAGGAAACTACAAATTGAATGTTTAACAATGCAGTTTGGTAGTTGAAATTGTTGAAATTTCGGAATGAATTGAAGTTTGTGTTCCGTGAAACAATAATGAAGCCGTAAGATAGCAAAAAAGCTTTTGTGTTGGTTGCATTATCCTAACTCACTTAAGCGTTCCGAATTAATTGCCCGCCTTACCGCGAAACGTCTTTCATAATTATTTCTTACTGACACTTATAAAATTGAATTTTCAACAGTTGTTTCTTCAACAGTTTAATTCTCAACAGTTGAAAGGTGATGAAAATTGGAAATTAAATTTTCGACTGTCGATACTTCAACTCCTGATAGTAGAACAAAAGTGAAAAAGGAATTCGCAACTGTCAAATAAGGGAATTTTGTATTTTATGAAATAAAAGTTTCAATCCAGAAAAATTCTCCTTGTAGTAATAGTATATTGTGCACCATGGAGGCGAACTAGTCTTTTTACGGCCGAGCGCGAGTTTGCAAGAGCTCACGTTCGGCCATAAAAAGACTTCACTTCCTCGGTACACGCAATATTTCACGTAATAAAAGTATAGTTTCTGAGTTCCTATGAAATTACTTCCAAATGCCTACTACATAAAGTCGATATTTTTCGAAAAAAAATATTTAAAAATAAATAAAAGATCACAATGCAGTTTTGTAGTTGACAATTTCGAAAATTCGGAATGAATTGAAGTTTGTTTTTCGAGAAAAAATAATGAAGTCGTAAGATAGCAAAAAAGCCTTTTGTGTTGGATGCATTATCCTAACTCACTTCAGCGTGCTTTAGCGTTCTGAATTAATTGCCCGTCTGACCGCGGGACGCCCTCTATAATTATTTCTTATCGACGCCTATAATTGCAGAGTCATCCTTTTTCGAAACAGTATCATATCCCCCCCCCCCCCCTCTATATAATCCCTTGAAAAGAATCATAAATACTGCACTCCTGAAAAGAGGTGAGGGGGAGAGGGAGAGGTAGGCGATGAAAGAAAATGATACCTTTTCTGTTTCTCTCCTTCACGGTAAAATGTACCGTGAAAACGAGTGCATCCTCCAAGACCGTTACGTCGGATGTTTGCCGAGAGAGCCGGTTTTTGCTCAAGACAGATCCGCAGAGAACTTCTTTCGGAAATCGCATCGCTGAGATTGGAACTCCCGCGATCTCGCCGCGAGCTTCTTCTTTCTTCTCTTCATCTCTTATTCTCTTTTCAATGTCGAGGATGCGGCCGCTGCACTTTTTTTTAGCTCATTCTCGTTTATGGAGATAAATTGTCATGTGGTTTATTTTTAATTTTTTTTTAATCGCAGAAATGAAAAATTCTTGAAATTAGAATGGGCACCATGGAAGCGAACTAGTCTTTTTACGGCCGAGCGCTAGTTTGCAATAATGAGGCGCCTCGCTATTGCAAACTAACGCTCGGCCGTAAAAAGACTTTGTTTCGTCGGTACGCGCTATATTTTATTGAATCGGGGAATTGAAAGGATTTGAATTTAAGAATTGAATGAAATTGGGAAATTGGGGAACATCAAAGTCTTGTATAGGTCCTGTAGAAATATCGAATAATATCCTGAGGTTCTGAGGTTCAATTTAAAAAAAGTGAGTCGATCGGCCTGACTTTCGATTAAAACTCTAATTTGTTCATGTTACTCAGAGAAGGTGTAGATTTTTGATAGTTTGTCGGAAAAAATTGTTCAAACCATTATAGTTAGTTAGTAAAAATACAAAAAATATCAAAATACAATGGAGTTTCTTGACAAATTTAAAATTATTAAAAAATACATGAACCTTTTTGGGCGGATTTGCTGGATAAAAAATCCCTTGAAATCTTTTAATCCCTTTAGAATCCCTTTGAAATATTTGAAATTGTTAGAAATAATTTCAAATCCCTTGAAAACGAAAGAAATTACATTTATTTTTTAAATTCTCTAGAAATCCCTTAATTTGTAAAATCCCCTTAAATTTTTGAAATACTTGGAGCTCCCATAAAATCCCTTAAATCCTTGGAAATCCTACAAAATTCTTTAACATCCCATGAAATATTCGAAATCACTTGAAATTCTTTGTAATCTTTTAAAATAACTTAAAATCTTTGAAATCCTTTGAAATTTTCTAAATTTCTTCATTTCCCCTGAAATTATTGAAATCCTTAGAAATTTTTGGAGATTCAATAAAATACTTGATATCTTGTGAAATTCTTTGAAATGCCTTAAAAATTGAAATCCCTCGAAATTTTTGGAAATCCTACAAAATTCTTTGAAGCCACTAATATAAATAATAATACCTTAAAATCTTTAAAATCCCTTGAAATCCGTTGGAATCCCTTAAAATTAGTAGAAATGTTTGGAAATCCTTATAGAAATCATTTGAAATCCCGTAAAATATTTTTGAAAGCCAAAAAATTCGTGGAATTCCCTTGAAATCCTTTAAAATCCCTTGAAATTTTTATGAAATCTGATGAAATCGCTTAAAATCCATGGAAATTCTCTGGAATCTTTAGAAATCCATTGATACCTTTGAAAAAATCCTTTAATCCATTAAAATCTTTGAAATTTGGCAACATCCGTAGAAAAACCTTGAAATCTTAAAATTTGTTTTGAATTCCTTTATAATTTTTGAAATTGCTGGAAATTTGTAGAAATTATTTGAAATCCCTTCAAAATAGAATAAATTAAACTAAAACTTTAAAGTTCTCTAGAAATCTTGAAAATTTTAAAATTCTCTAAAATCCTTAAATACTTGAAGATTCAAAAATCCTTTGAAATTTCAGTTCATTTTTTTCCAAATTTCTGTCACTTAAAATGTTTTTAATTTCTTGAAATTCTTAGGAATCTGGTAAAATAGCCTAAAATCCCTTTAAATGTCCAAATTCTCACGAAATTCCCATAAAATTATTTGAAAAGCCTTAAAATCCCGTGGAAGTCATTGCAATTTTTTGAAATCTCGGGAAATTTTGAGGAAATATTATCAAATTGCTTAAAATCCGTGAAAATTCCCTGGGCACCTCTGAAATTCGTTAAAATTCGTTCATGGATTTTAAATCATTTAATTCTTTCGGAATCCTGTAAAAATTCTTGAAATCTGTGCAATTATGTGAAATCCCTCGAAATAATTCCAAATTCTACATTAAATAAATAAATAATTCGTTTATAGTTTCTCTATTTTTTGTTGCGTCAAAGCAGAGAAAAGGATAAACAGTGATTCAAGTATAAATTCTGGGTGTAATCTCGAAATGCAAAAAAAATGAAGATCATATCTTAATTTTTTTCAATTTTCTTATAATGATCTTATATACTGATTTTGCTGAAATCGCGAAAAAATTATAAGAAAATCCTTAAAGGAGAATCGTTTTAATGGGCCCGCGTGGAGAGCTTTACATGATGACTTTGTGAAGCTCTTCAGCTGGGATGCTTGCTAGAGAGATTGATCAGCGAACTGGGTCGGAGCAGTGTTGCGGAACGAACCTGTTATTTAAGTAAACAATACGGAAATTTTAGATTAATTTAGAAGTCTATAATAATAATCATAGGCCTAAACTATAATTATAGTATTGAATAAAATGCCTAATGGTTTTTAATTAGGATTGAGTAATTAAGTATCCTTTGATTTTTTGATTTCAGAGCCACAAAAGCTGCAAATAATTCAACAATACTTAAGGTCGTCGGGACGGAATGCCACGACGAGTGAGAACTTCACTTCCGGTCTGGAGCAGAATGTGTCGAACGTTGCGGTCCCTGCACTCCCAGTAGGTGTGCTTTTGAACGCAAGCCTCCCGTTCCCGTTTCCGGACGCCAACGACGAGCAACCGGAAACGGAAACCGAGGTGTATTCTACCACCGCAATGGTGGATTTAAATGCAACAAGGTTCTGTGACGACTGCGTCGCAGGAGAGGTCTGTGTGGCACTTGTCGACGAGGACGTTCCCATCTGCAGAAAGGGACCGGATCCCCTGGACCCCACCGGCTGCGCGGGTCTTTGTTTAATCAATAAACAAAAGTGCCATCGACTAGACGTTGACGCTTTTAGGTAATCTAATCTCCCTCTCTTTTTCATTTCTAATTTTATTTTAATTTCTATCCTTTTTCCTATCTTATCCTGTCTAAAAAAATAGGAGGACCGAAATGATCGAAAATCTCGCACTCATTATTGCTGAATACCTGATGGTTGCAAATTGCGTGAAAAGTGTTTTAAGCGGCTGTTTTCATCCTTACAGTAATAGGATATACCGGGATATCCCATTCTGTCCCATTTATCTCCCAGGTTGTCCCAGGGATACCCCAGGGATAACCCGTCGGGATACCCTGCAAGGAGAAAATTGAGTTATCCTGGGGAAAACCCGTCGGACATACTGAAAGGTGGAAATTGGGATATCCCCAGGATCTGGGATATCTATGGGAAGTTTCTGGGATATTCAGATGTCCCATGGATACCCTGGATATCCTGAGGATATCCTGCAAGGCGGAAATTAGGATATCCCAGGTATATCCCCAGGATATCTGGGATATCTATGGGAAGTTTCTGGGATATTTAAATGTCCCAAGTAGAATATATAAAAATTTTAATATCCTACTTGGGACATTTGAATATCCCAGCAACGTTCCGTAGATACCCTGGATATCCTGAGGATATCCTGCAAGGCGGAAATTGGCATATCCCAGGGATATCTATGGGATGTTTCTGGGATATTCAAGTGTCCCAAGTGGGATATACAAAAAATTTCATCTTCTACTTGGGACATTTGAGTATGCCAGGAACGTCCCATAGATATCCTGGATATTCTGGGGATATCCTAGGAATAATCCGTCGGATATCCTGCAAGGCAGAAATTGGGATATCACAGGGATAACTCGTCGGATATCCTGCAAGGCGGAAATTGGGATATCCCCAGAATCTGAGATATCTATGGGAAGTTTCTGAGATATTAAAATGTCCCAAGTAGAATATATAAATGTTTTAATATCCTACTTGGGACTTTTGAATATCCCAGAAACGTCCCATAGATATCCTGGATATCCTGAGGATATTCTGCAAGGCGGAAATTGGGTTATCCCAGGGATATCTATGGGATGTTTCTGGGATATTCAAATGTTTCAAGTAGGATATATAAAAATTTTAATTTTCTGCTTGGGACAAGTGAGTATCCCAGAAACGTCCCATAGATATCCTCGATATCCTGAGGATATCCCAGGGATAACGCGTCGGATATTCTGCAAGGTGGAAATTGGCATATCCCCAGGATGTCTGGAATATCCCAGAAACGTCCCATAGATATCCTGGATATCCTGGGGATATCGCAGGGATAACCCGTCGGATATCTGTAAGGCGGAAATTGGGATATCTCAGAGATATCCCTAGGATATCTGGGATATCTATGGAAAGTTTCTGGGATATTCAATGTCCCAAGTAGGATATATGAACATTTCAATATCCTCTTTGAGACATTTGAATATCCCAGAAAGGTCCCATAGATATCCTGGATAACCCAGGGATAACCCGTCGGATATCCGGTAAGGAAGAAATTGGGATATCTGAGCAATATCTATGGAAAGTTTCTAGGATATTCAAATTCTCAAGTAGGATATCTAACAAATTTAATATCCTACTTGGGACATTTGAATATCCCAGGAACGTCCCATAGATATCCTGGATATCCTGAGGATATCCCAGGGATAACCCGTCAGATATCCTGCAAGGCAGAAATTGGCATATCCCAGGGATATCCCCAGGATATCCTGCCAGGCAGAAATTCGTATATCCCAGGGATATCGCCAGGATCTGGGATATCTATGGGAAGTTTCTAGGATATTCAAATATTCCAGGTAGGATATATAAAAAATTTAATATCCTACTTAGGACATTTGAATATCCCAGAAACGTCCCATAGACATCCTGGATATCCTGAGGATATCCTGCAAGGCATAATTTCGTATATTCCAGCGATAACCCTTCGGATATCCTGCAAGGCGGAAATGCGGATATCCCAGGGATATCCCCAGGATATCTGGGATATCTATAGGATGTTCATGGGATATTAAAATGTTCCAAGTAGGATATATAACAATTTTAATATCCTACTTGGGACATTTGAATATCCCAGAAATGCCCCATAGATATCCTGGATATCCTGAGGATATCCTGCAAGGCGGAAATTGGTATATCCCAGCAATAACACTTCGGATATCCTGCAAGCCGGAAATTAGGATATCCCAGGGATATCCCGAGGATATCTGGGATATCTATAGGATGTTTCTGGTATATTAAAATGTCCCAAGTAGGATATATCAATTTTAATATCCTACTTGGGACATTTGAATATCCCAGAAACGTCCCATAGATATCCTGGATATCCTAGGGATATTCCAGGGATAACTCTTCGGATATTCTGCAAGGCGAAAATTGGTATATCCAAGGGATAACCCTTCGGATATCCTGTGAAGCGGAAATTGGGATATCTCAGGGATAACCCATCGGATATCCTGTAAAGCGGAAATTGGAATATCCCAGAATCATCCCATAGAAATCCCAGAAACATCCCATGGATATCCCAGATATACCTGGGATCGAATGAAATATCCCGGTATATCCTACTGCTGTGAGGGGCAGTTTGTTCCTTTCAATTTTCTGGAATTTTGTAAATTGCAATTTCCAAATAAGAAATTTTTATTTAAAAAATTTATTTCTAAAAGAGAAAATTATAATTGTGAATTATTTATTTTTTCCCACTGTTCGGCGGGCGGAAATACGGCGTTTGTGCCCTAGGGCCAAAAAAAGTTGAAGAAGTGCGCCTTAGGGCAAAAAAAATCTCTATTCTCCGTCTGCCTCGTAAGCCCTAAAAATACAAATTTGAGAGAGAAATTGAATGTTTCTATTGAATTGAAAAAATTTGCTTGAGAAATCCAAAGGTGCGCGCTTAGCCCCAAGCCTGAAAATGATAGAGTGCGCGCGCAGCCCCACGGTTTTCATTTTGTTATTAAAAATTGGTCTTCCCTATAATTTTTTTTTTTAATTATAAGTATTACTTTAAAAAAAAGTGCATTTCTTCAATTTTGCCTGCGGTTCTTTAATGTTTATTAGGTAATATACCTCTTTTGTCTCATCTTGAAAACAGTCCTTATTGTGCATCTGTTTTTTTTTTGCGGAAAAAAAGACAACCGCAAAACGTATAATGCCGTAATAGTAGACTTAGTCATTTCTGCCACAATAATTCACTGGAATGCCTATTATGATAATCAGCCAGCAGGTCTTCAGACCGTGGTTAGAACAAGCAGCCAACGTTAAGTACCTGGCAAAGCTACTTCAACAAACAATATCATTTTAATGCCATTTTTATCCTCTTTCACAAACCACTCTTTTGTGCAAACACTCTTGATCTTGAACTTGAATAGTTTCTTCTTCTTAAAAATAAAATAAAATAAATAAATTAGTGATGCATTCGAGACGATTTCGAGAAAATTCGAAATTTTCTTGAAACATGTTCAGGTGAACTCAAAACTTCATGGAGATCGAGAATCTCGAATAAAAAATTTCGAGATCTCGAGTCGAGAATCTCGAAACTTTTTATTCGAGATTCTCGATCTCCATGAAGTTTTGAGTTCACCTGAAGATGTTTCAAGAAATTCTCGAATTTCCACGAAATCGTCTCGAATGGATCACTAATTTATTTTTTTTTTTAAGAAGAAGAAACTATTCAAGTTCAAGATCAAGAGTGTTTGCACAAAAGAGTGGTTTGTGAAAGAGGATAAAAATGGCATTAAAATGACATGTTTCAAGAAAATCTCGAATTTTCTCGAAATCGTCTCGAATGCATCACTAAAATAAATATAAGGAAAGAAAATCTAGAGTTATTCCATTACGAAAAAAATATTCTGGGAAATTCAATATAGGGATCGTTCACATATTACGTGACATTAAAAAAGGGGGGGTTATTTTTGACCCGATTACGTAACATTTTTTATTTCATATCATATTTAAAAAAAAAAGCGATGGTACTAAATGTCTCGAAAATATCGAACACATTGTGGTTCAAAACGAGAAAATTTAAATTGTAAATAATTGTTTAGTATTGGGAAATAATTCTGTTCTTAACATTTTGTTACCACACTATAATTTGTAAACTTGTTTACATTTTCAAAGAGATAAGAAAAATTAAATTATGGGCAAAAAGTTATTTTGAAGAATTCGAAAAAAAATTTAGAAGCTTTTTAATAATTTTGAAAGATTTGAGGAGATTAATTTTTTTTAAGATTTCTGGGAAAATTTTAAATGGTTTAGGTTTCATTTTAAAAGAATAATTTTAAGTTTTTAAGATTTCAAAATGTGTGGAAAAAGAATATGGAGGACTTCAGGATAATTTTTATTTTTCTGGATTTAAACAATTTTTAGGTAAATTGAATTTGGCAGGGTGTCAAGAGAATGAAAAAAATGTTTTTAAGGTTCATGGGAAAATTTCAAATGATATTTTTTCAATGAATTTTAAGAGAAAATTCAAAAAGATTACAAAATATTTTTAATTATTTCCTACAATTTTTAAAAAGAGTGTAAAAGATTTTAAAGCAAAATTTTGAAATTTTGCCATATTAGATAATTTTAGAAAACATCTGAGTAAGTTTAGGAAATAGAAGTTTTGGAACGACTCAAAATGAATTAAAATTTATTAAGATATTTTAAAAATTTTGCAAGGTTTAGGGAAAATGAAAACAAAAATCAATAGGTTTCTAAGAAAAATTAAAATTATTTTTTATTTTGAAAAATTAATTTAAAGAGAATATTTAAACAGATTTCAAATCAATTCAAAATATTTCTAAAATTGTCAAAGAAGAATCTGAAAGATTTTAAGACAATTTTTTCAATTTTACAGAATTTAACAGAAATTCGGAAAAAATTTGAATAATTTTAAAAGATTAAAAAGTTTAGAAATTCTGAAAAGATTAAAAAAAAAGAATTTTCTTAAGATTCTTGGGGAAATTTTTTATTATTTTTTTATTTTCAAAAATAAACTTTAAAAAAAAATTGAAAAAGATTTCAAAAGATTTCAAACGATATACTAAAATATCAAAAAATAGTAGTAGAATATTTTAAAGCAAAATTGTTCAATTTGGTAAGATTAAACAATTAAAAAAATCAGGTAAATTCAAGAAATATTTATAAGATTTTTAAAGGTTTCAAGAGAATAAACAAAATTTCTGGGAAAATTTAGAAGATTTTGAGGCAATTTTTTTACATTTTCAATGATTCTTCCAAATTTTAAGAAAAATTCGAGGCAGTTAAAAATATTTTAAGGAATTTAAGATGGTTTTAATAGATTAAAAATATTTTAAAACTTAGAAACATTTCCGAAAATTTATCAAATAGACTCGAATTTTTCCTCTCCCATAGGCTTATTGTCATTTTCCTATAATCATTTTTTTTTTTAAATTTTTCTACATTCTAGAAAAATCATCAGAAGAAAATCGGTATTTGTAAATAATGCTAAAATATTGAAACAAAATATATGAATTTTGAATCACATAGTTTAATTTTCAACTAAAAAAGATAAATTTTCAACCAAAAATAAAATTGTTAAATGTTCAATTTAAAAAATTACTCTCCAATAAAAAAAAATTATCAACCAGAAAAGAGCAATTTTCAACAAGAAAGATAATTTTCAATCAAGGAAGACCAAAATGATGAATTTTTAACAAAATAAATAAAGTTTCTACTAAATAGTTGAATTTTCAACTTAGAAAGGATAAATTTTCAACTGAAAATGGATTAGTTAACTTTTCAGATAAAAAAAATTAATTTTCTGCAAAAAAACGGATTTCCACCAAATAGTTATATTTTCAAATAAGTAGTGTAATTTTCAACTAAAAATATAAATTAAAAAAAAACAGTTATTTGATTCTTTAAGCATTTTTGATGCAATAAATCCATTTTCGAAGAAATTTTTGATTATCTAGTTCTGTACTGCCACCCTTCAATTAATCTTCTTTTTTGAAAATTCATCGTTTTAGTCAAGAACTCAACTATTTTATTAAAAATTCGTATTTTTTCCTTGAATTCAACAAATATTTTCGGTGAGCCCAGGGGAGATAGTTGAAAATTTTATTCTTGTATTTTGTTGAGAATTCGTTTTTTGATAGAAAGACATCATTTTTCTATTGAAAATTCAACTCTTTTTTAAAAAATTCGCCTTTTTGGCTTGAAAAATCAACAATTTATTGCCTATAATCGCAAAAAATAATAGGTATTAAATTAATAATATTATATATACTATATAATATATATAGTATATATATATATATATAGTATATATATATAGTATATATATATAGTATATATATAGTATATATATATAGTATTATATTTTATTATTATTATATGTATTAATTAATAGTATTAAAAAAAAACACCCAGTTATAGATAGTCATACCCCAATTCAGAAAAGTCGAGGAAAATAGAAATATCTTTCTGTTGTTGGCTTTTCTACTTTACTTATGTTTGCGGGGCTTCCGTTTGCTATTTTTCATCACATAATACATCAGATATTTGATCATATTTCCAGTATTTAAAGAAAAAATACCCCAAATCAGACAAATCTACCTCTCAATTATATTTGATCCCATTTCCAGTATTTAAAGAAAAACACCCGTTTATAGTTTCCTGACCCCAACTTAGAAAAATCTACCTCTCCATTATTTATAAACCACGCGTTTATAGTTGTCCATACCCAAATTCGGATAAATCTACCTCTCAAGTACATTCGACCCCATTTCCAGTATTTAAAAAAAAAACGTTTATAGTTGGCCATACACTAAATCAGTAAATTCATAGGCCTATAAAGGCCTCTACTGATTTTCCTATAATATGTTTTCGTAAGGGTTGGATGAGAATATTGTAATAAATGAATTAATTTGTTTAGATGCGTGGATGTGGAACACTACTGCCTGGATGATGAGTGGACATGTAAGAACACTCTTTGCATCCCCTTAGTGAAACATTGCGACGGACACATGAATTGCTACGACCACTCGGATGAATACAATTGCGGTGAGTTAGCGAATCGCAAGTACATCTCTTTATAGTTGATAATCTATATGCGAATGAATCCCTTTGTAAGCTCCAAGGCTGGCTTTGTTACTTTATAATATCTCCACCTGTTATTTCTATCTCTCTTGCAAATGTACCTATACCCACTGCATTAGCCCAGTTATTGTGCCTCTTTCTGTTATTGGCTTTTCTACTTTACTATTGTTTGCGGGGCTTCCGTTTGCAATTTTTCATCATATAATACATCCCTATCATCTATTCTCCTCGAAACATCCCTCGTATATAATCCTCGTTTCATCTTACCGCATCCAGATTACATTATTCCTCATTATTCCTGCCATACCCCAATTCAGAAAAGTGGAGGAAAATAGACACATTATTAAATGCAGAAAATTTCAAGAGAGAAATCTAAGGGCAATGCAGAAAACAGTGGGATACAGATAACATTATTCCTAAAACAGAGCTCCACTTTCATTTAAATTAGCTAAGTTTTCTGAAACTCAAGATCCCTGCTTTGACGATTCCAAATACATCATAAGTATGGTCACTATAGTTACCTCAGCTCAAGTAAATAGTATTATATATTATTTCATTTCCGGTATTAAAAAAACAGTTATAGTCCTCCATACCCCAATTCAGCAAAATCTAACTCTCAATTATATGTGAGCCCATTTCTAGTACTTACAAAACACCCGGTTATAGTCTTTCATACCCCAAATCGGAAAAATCAACCTATCAAGTATATTTGAGCCCATTTCCAGTATTAAAAAATAACAGCCAGTTATAGATCATAGGCC
>CAKNYM010020779.1:2228-16565 GCA_932195095.1 Andricus curvator | reverse complement strand
TTGTTTGAACACACTGTATAAGATCTTTACAGCTGTCCTAAACAACAGGATTGTTCGATGAATTGAGCCTGTACGGCGAGAGATGTAGGAACAACGTTGCTCGAAAAAAGGTGTAGCAGGCTGTCGAGAGAACTTGCTAATTGACAGGTGTGTCTGTAAAGACGCTGCAGCCCATCAGCGCGTCCCTCAAAGTCCTGGATTGACTACTGGAAAGCTTTCGATTCAACCTCTCATAGACTTATCATCTGTCTGTTGGAAAGCTTCAAGGTACATCCACATATAGTGATATGCATAGAGAGATTGATGTCTCTTTGGAAAACTAGATTTACTATCAGGGCATAATTTCTGAAGTGTACCCACCTCGAAAATGAAAGTTTTCCGATCGGACTAAAAGTTGGCCCAATTGTAGTCCTATTAGATAGTACTCCTCACACAAAAAATTAATTCATTTTGATAATTATTTATCAAAGTGGAGGGGGTACAATTTTTGGGTTTTTAAGCAAAGCCTTACATTCAAACATTTGTTAATTTTTCCCTATTGCCTTAAACAAAATTTCACTAGTAATGTTAGTAATGTTTTTGATACTTTTTTTCAAATTTCGACAATTTTTTTTTTCAAAATAGTTTTTAAAGAAAGCTGATATTTTTTCCTATAAGACCCCCAATTTTCAAAGTGGCAAATTAATTCTTCTTTGAGTAATAGAACGATTGTAAACAAGATGCCATGATAGGGCGGGTGACGCGCGATCTCCTCTAGTGCGCTCACGCGAGGATCTTTGTGCAACGCTTTAGTGCCAGTTTTTTAAGTTAAGTAATATTATATGCTACTAGAATAACTACTCTCTGCATTTTCAGGGTAAATTAACAATTCCTGCATTACGGCCAGTGTCAAATTAATTGGGAATATGCTTTAAAAATTAGAATATTAGAGAAGATAATTTTTAACTGTATAAGAAACTGGAATATAATATTCGTATTTTACTCGTAGATTTGATCTGAAATCGAATTTATCGAAGCAGGTTTGTACGTAAATTTATTTTATTCTTATTCTCCTTTACCTATTATTCTTATAATTGTATTTCTCGAAATATCTTGACTTTGATCATTCTTATCTGAAAATCTCGTTTTCAATTTGAAAAAAGTACTTTTTGCACGATACCCTCTAAAAAAGTGATTAAAATTTGGAAGAATAGATGTATTAATCCTTTTCAAAAAGTGAGGCATAAAGCAACTAAGTTTAAACTCCGTGATGTTTCCCACGACTTGCGTTTGAAATTCCCTACACTACCAGAAGGAGCTCAAATTTGCAGTTCATGTAGATACCAACTCATCAACGCAGCGGGAACATCATCCTCGAACTCTGGTGATATTGCAGAGCCTTCTGGTAGAGATAAGGTAGATACTGAGGATCATGAAATGATTTCTGACGATGATGAAGATCAGCTATATGACAGCGAAAAAGAGTTAGATGTCTTAGATACGAAGCTGCAGTGTGAAAACAAATATCATAAAGCTGGTGTTGAAGTACTTTGTCAAATCATCGACAAATGCAATGCCTCTAAAGATCTTCAAGAACAATTTCAACTTCTCTCGCTTGCGCCAAAATCTTGGGGACGAAGAAAACTGATGAAGGTGTTGAATACATCAGAGCGTAAAGCAAGATATGTCAAAAAATTAGTTTCAGAGCATGGAATTCTTACGCTTTCGAATCCAAAAAGAGGAAGAGCATTGACTCCTGAAACTGAAACTCTAGTGAAAAACTTTTATGAGCGCGATGACGTAAGTCGAATGATGCCAGGAATGAAAGACTTTGTGTCGATCAAGAATGATGATGGAACTCTTTCACATGTTCAGAAAAGGTTACTACTGTCTAATCTTAACGAGTTATATGCTCAATTTACATCAGAACACGTAGGCCTGAAGATCAGTATTTCGAAATTCACAAAACTGAGACCTCGTCATTGTGTTCTAGCAGGAAGCAGTGGCACTTATAATGTGTGCGTTTGCGTGCATCTGAGAATGTCAAGCGATGTTGAATGAAATAAATATTAAAAATTTAACAGATGATACTAACATGGTGCTCACAAATTATCACGACTATCTGGATGCTATTGTATGTCCTAACTCATCAAGTTCCTGTCATTTGGGAGAGTGTGAAAACTGTCCAGATACTGCAAACTTGAAAGATAACATCATAAAAGCTTTTGATGAACATTGTATTAATGAAGTGAGATTTGAAATTTGATTGCAGACCGACAGATGTACTCTAAAGACTCTGGCCATGGATACTGATGAATTCCTAGATGATTTCTGTGAAAGACTATTGAAATTAAAAACTCATCACTTTATTTCAAAGGAGCCATGATCTTTTTTAAAGAACCTGAAGGAAAATTTATTGCCGGGGGAGTTTTTGATTTTCTTCGATTTCGCTGAGAATTACGCCTTCATAATTCAGAATATAGCGCAATCATTCCACTGGAATAAAGACCAAGCTACAATATTCACTGTGGTGATTTATTATAAAAAAGATGGAGAGCTCAAGCACGTAAGTATTGCAATCATATCTGATAACTTAGCTCATGACACGGTGGCTGTTCACGAATATCAGAAGATAATAGTAGATTACTTGAAAACTCATTTCAGGCAAAAGAAAATCTACTATTTCACTGATGGTGCAGGGCTACATTTCAAAAATAAGAGTAGCTTTGCTAATCTCCAAGCCCATGAAGAAGATTTTGGTATCCAAGCTGAATGGCACTTCCATGGTACATCTCATGGTAAGGGTGCATGTGATGGTATAGGAGCGAATATAAAGAGAAAAGCAGCAAGTTCAAGCTTACAATGTTCTACGAAACATCACATACTCGCTCCCCATGCTTTGTTTCAGTGGGCAAATATTAACTGTGAGGAAACCCAAATATTTTTCAGCAGCAAAGAAAATCATGCATTAGCCACCGAGTTACTAAAAGCCAGATTTGACAAAGCTGTTACGATACAAGGTACATTACAGTACCACGCTTTCATTCCCACTTAAGATGGAAAACTTCAACTCAAGAAGTTTTCGTCCTCTGAGAAATACGACATCTTCTCGAATGGCAAAAAACAGAAACCGCAAAAGAGGCCTGCGAAGAAAACAACTGTTGAAACTATCGCCCAAAAAAAAAACAGAAAGACAGACAACATTACCATATAATATTACTTAACTTAAAAAACTGGCACTAAAGCGTTGCACAAAGATCCTCGACGTAAGCGCACTAGGGGAGATCGCGCGCCACCCGCCCTATCATGGCATCTTGTTTACGTATCGTTCTATTACTCAAAGACTAATTAATTTGCCACTCTGAAAATTGAGGGTCTCATAGGAAAAAATCTCAGCTTTCCTTTAAAACTATTTTGAAGAAAAAAAAGTGTCGAAATTTGAAAAAAGTCCAATTTATTTTTGATTTTCAAAAATCAGGGTCGAATTTTGACTTTTTTGAAAAATAGTTATGACCACCGGAAAGTTTGTGAAAAAATCGATCAAAAACATTACTAGTGAAATTTTGTTTAAGGCAATAGGAAAAAAGTTACAAATCTTTGAAAGTAAGGTTTTGCTTAAAAAACCCAAAAATTGTACCCCATCCACTTTGATAAATAATTATCAAAATCAATTAATTTTTGGTGTGACAAGTACTATCTAATAGGACTACAATTAGGCAAATTTTTAGCCCGATCGGAAACTTTCATTTTCGAGGTGGGTACACTTCAGAAATTATGCCCCTATCTCATCTAGAAATTATCGTGTGACAACGAACAACGTCACCTTCTAGAGGGGCGTCTTTCAGGGTGATACCATGAGCCCTTTTCATTGTTGCATCACACTTCTGCCTCTATCTCTCGCACTACAAAATTCTTCTGGATACCTCTGTGGCGACACTAATCAGCGCGAGCATAAGGTCACTCATGTATTTTATATGGATGACCTGGTAAAGGCGTGCGCTTCAAAGCCGCATTCAGGACGTAACATCAGTGAAGGAGTCTCTCCGAAGCAGAAACAAGCATCTTCTTCGACAGATTTGGTCTTCCAATCTGTCGACGTTGAACAAGGTATCTGCGACTAACATGCTTGCCGTCCCGGTTCTACTCCACTCGTTTGGGATGGTTCAATGGACGAAGAACAAGCTTAAGGCCCTTGATATCACCACACGAAGGATTATGCATATGCATAAAAGCTTGCATATCAAATCTTCAGTTCCGCGATTATACATTTCACGCTGTCAAGGCGGACGCGGACTTCTGAATCTCCTGTGTCTTTACAACCGAATTGTTCTAAGTACAGCTTACATCGTTGCGAATGGCAGACATTCTTTCCTAAAAATGGTCAGGAACCACGAGATAATTGGCGAAGGAGCGTTCCTTTACAAAGCCGCGTAGCAAGCGGCCGAGACCCTTGGCCTGAATTTTAACATCAGAAGTGAGAAAAGTGCATGACTCCATCTAGATGCTTCACTTCTAAAAGCCGAAGTGAAGAAAGCAGAGGGTGAAAAATTTTACCAACAGCTACTCGACAAGAAAATGCACGGAAACTTTCACAGAAATGTAGAAAAACAGTCCTTGTCGAAGGAGCAAACTTTTGCTTACCTCAGATCATCAGGGCTTAATTCAGGTACAAAGGGTTTTATTTTCGCATGCCAGGACGGTGTCATTTCCACCTTAGCATACCGTGACCGCATTTTATGTCAAGAAGTTACCAGTGATAGGTGCAGAGCGTGTCATGCACACGCTGAGTACCTAGAACACATACTATCGGCGTGTCCGACTCACGCAGGAACGACGTATATCTACATACAGACATAATGCGACCCTAAGAGTGCTTTATTACCATCTTTGTCGCTCTTACGGTGTTGGTCGCGACCCTGCCCTGCCGAACGCTCCAAGGGAGATAGAGTCAATTGTCCACACTCGAGGCCTGACATCGTCCTCCAAGACTTCGAGAAACGAACTATATTCGTTATCGAATTCTCGGCTCCGTCCGAATAGAACATCACTACCCAGGAGAAAGAAAAGGAGGAGAGGTATCACGACCTTAAAAGAGAGCTGCAACGACTGTACCCAAAATATTCGGTACAAGTAATTGTCCTTGTGATAGGTGCTCTCGGAGGTGCAAAACTATCACGGGTTCGTAACCTTAAAGCCATACCCGCGTGCCAAAAATATGCCAAGGCACTTGCGATATGGATGCAGAAAGCTGTCATCCTTGGGTCGCTTCGTGTCCTCAAGACACACGAGTGTTTCGCCGGCCTGTCGTTGTGATTTCGACGTTCCCTGTGACCAACCATCTCACGGTTGTGAGACGTGGTCATAGGTGTGATTTACCGCGGTTCTACTCGGAGCCGGTGTCATTTTTTATATGGCAGTTGCTCTCCGTGAGACCCTGCGGTGGTTGCTTAACCCTTTTTTTTAAATTATATATATATATATATATATATACAAAATCAACCTCACACCGAACCACTTTGAAAATGTCGCGCCATACGAGATTACCAATCACAACCCAAATAGCTGACTCCCATATCAATCGTATGTTTTCATCTAACACAATAGAATCCATGAAACCTTACCTACAAATCAGGGATGGTGTAGATAAGATACTCGTGGTAATTTACTTGGTTTTCTATGGTAATTTACCTGGTGTTTTACGTCATCAGTTTTCTACATGATGTAAATTACATCTTGTTCTCTATATGAGGGCGCCACCTCTGTGGTGGGAAATTAAAAACTTGAATTAGACAGCCAATCAGAGGTTTTCTACATGTATTTTACGTATTCGAGGTATTTTACGTAAAATACCTCCTTTAGGTATTATACGTAAAAAAATTCCAGTTACGCGTAACTACACATCCCAGCTGCAATTACGTCGCAGTTATAATTGTAAATCTTCGTACACTCAAAATCATGGAAAGGATATAGGGTAAATGTGGGTATTACTGCGGACAAAAAATCAAGACGACTTTTGAAGATAAAAAACAAATGTTTGAATGAGAAATTTGTTACGCATTAATTCGTGAAGCAATATTTGGTATTTAATTAATAGAATTCAGTCGTTAAACCCTGAAAAGAAATCAGATTTACGTGAAAAATGCGAATTTAGAAAAAATGTTCCATGTAGGTGTTACTGCGGGTTTGCATGAATTACTGCGCGCCAGTTACTGCGTTGGCCCAATTACTGCGCTTGCAATACTGCGATTTTATTTTAAGTGAAGTTGCAAATAATTTAGGAAATTTAAACTTTGTAATTCATGTAAATTATAAAAGATAAGCATGACTTAGATATACTAATAAATTTATATAAATTCGTAACGGGAAACCCCAGTTTTGTAGCAATGACATATCCAGCTGACTAGATCGTTTTCCTCTTCGGTACTTAGCACTTTTGCAGGCCCAGGCTTCTTGTCTGCATATTTATTGCATTTTTTTGCTCTGAGAATTTTGAGAAAAAATATCTATTCTCTTTATTAAAAAAAATATTGCAGTAAATATTTAGTTCCCCGAAACGATATTATAATTAGTTTTTCAGAACGTACTCATGACTCGTCTACAAATCGAAGCAGTAAAACTATCAGCATCGGAAGCATGCGAGATTCTAATTGCAATAAATTAGTTGAAAACATAGATAAACGTTTATTTTTTAGCCTGCTGGCCTTACAAAATTGACTTGCTTACACTTCCATTTTTTACAGAATTTTCTTACAACTAAGCCTTAAAACTAACATCCTTCCACACCTTATATCTAACGCCGCTCGCTCTTATCGCATTGCCTTCCTCGCCTTCCTCGCTCCCCGTCTCCCTCCTGACAATATAATTAGGCGTGTTCCTTGCCAACCCCAGTGTCCACTTTACATACCTCTCCTGTATCCTATTTACCTCTTCGCTTTCCTTCCACCCCCACACCTCTACTCCATACAATAGTACACTCATCACTAGTGAGTCAAACAATTTCATTCTCCTTCCAAAATCATCCGCGAATAACTTCTTTCCCAGCCCCCACACCTGCCTCATCACCACATTTGCCCTCCTCACTCTCTCTTTTATGTGACCACCCACTCCGCCATTCCTCCGAAACAAGAAGCCCAGGTACACAAACTCTTTCACCGCCTGCACCGCCTTTCCCTTCCACTTCCACTCCCCTTCCTTATCCCTTCCACCTCCTTTTCTGAAAACCATAACCTTGGACTTTTCCGCATTCAGTTCTAACCTGTTCTTATCCAGGTATCTTCTCAACCTCTTCATCATTTCCTTTAAGGCCTCCTCGCTTTTTGCATCTGCATACGCTAGCGACCAAATTCTAACCCCTCCTATCCTGACTCCTCCTACCACTCCGGCCTCTAGCTTACTTTCCATATCAGCAATTAAAATCGCAAAAAGCGTCGGGCTAAGCGGACACCCTTGTCTTAACCCCCTATCCATCCAGAATCCCTCCGAAATCCCCTGTCCTCCTCTTACCTTATCTTTGGTTTCTTCATATATCTCCCTTACCCTCTCGATCAGGCCTCTCTCCACTCCCCTCTCCTGCATCGCCTCCCACAACCTCCCCCTATCCACCGACGGAAACGCGCCTTTTAGATCCACAAAAAACGCGTACACTCTCGATCCCTTCTTCGCTAATTCTCTATCCACCACGTGCTGCAGAACGTAGATATTGTCGATAGTACTCCTACCTGCCCTAAAGCCCGCCTGCGTCTCTGGCAATATTCCTTTCCCCTCGACATCCTTCCGCAGCCTCTCCGCTACTACCATCGCGTATACTTTATACGCCGTATTCATTAGCGTAATCCCCCTATAATTTTCCTGCCTATCCCTCTCTCCTTTCTTATACAGAGGCACTATTAATCCTTCTCTCCACCCTCGTGGGAATCCCTCCCCCCTCCATACTTTCTTCACTACCTCCTTCAGCCTCTCCCTAACCTCTTGTGTACTAAACAGCCATGCTTCGTTCTCTAGCCCATCCAGCCCTGCTGATTTTGACCTTTTTAACTTCCTTATCTGTTTCTCTATCTCCTCGTCATTCAACTCCTCCATCTCTGCCTCCCCCGTTCTTCTACTACCATCATCTCTCTTCCTTGAATCTGAGCCCTGAAATGATTCTTTAAAAAACTCCCTCCACTCCTCACTCCCTATCTTGTCGCTTATCCCTACTCTACGCTTCCTAAACCTATTTATTATCTTCCAGACGTCCCCTTCTGTCTTAACATTTCCTAACTCCTCCTCCAGCTCTTTCTCCTTTTCCTGTTCTTTCTTCTTACACATCAATCTAAACCCCTTCCTCATTTCTACGTACTCCTCCCTTTTCGCAGTACCCTCTTTCCACTTCTTGTACTTCCTCTTCACCTTCCTTTTCATCTTTTTACATTCCCTATCCCACCACGGCTTCACCATTCCTTTCTTCTTCTTTTTGAATACCTTCTTTTGCACGCACCCTTTCACTTTCTCTTTTAAATCCTCCCATATCTCTTCCACCGTCTCCCCTTCGAAGCGTACGTTCCCTAACTGCTCCTTATATTTCTCTATCGCCTCCCGCGTCCAGCTAACCCTCTCCCCCGTCGACACTTCTTCCCCACCTTGCGTTCCGCCGTTCTCACCCCTTATGCACAACCCTAATGGCTGATGGTCTGATTCTACCCTCCCTTCTACTGCGAATCTCTCCATCTCCTCCCACCCTTGCATATTCATAACTACATAATCTATTACCGATACCCCCACCTTACCTACGTATGTGTATTCTCCCTCTTCGTCCCCAGTTGCCATACCATTTGCCACCGCCCAGCCTCTATCCTCCATCCAGTCCCTTAGAATCTCCCCCTCCTTATTTATTAACCTATCCTTTGAGTTCCTTTCGAAGCTCTCCCCTTCCCTGTAAAGGCCCCCTTCCCTCCCCAT
Source organism: Andricus curvator (assembly GCA_932195095.1). NCBI lineage: Eukaryota > Metazoa > Arthropoda > Insecta > Hymenoptera > Cynipidae > Andricus > Andricus curvator. The sequence goes on along the minus strand of CAKNYM010020779.1, from coordinate 7,649 downwards.
CCTCGCGTTAAAGTCCCCACCCAGTACAACCATACCCTCTTCTCTTTCACCTAACAGGTCTTCCACCCTTTCTTTAATTCTTTCCATCCCATCCTTATTGTACACTGTCACAAACTTATACATTCCCCCACCTATCTTTACTTTCCTCATTTGCACTCCCTCCCCCTCTACCTCTCCGTGAGCTTCTTCCTCTAATCCATCTCTAATCCCCGTTATAATTCCCCCACTAGCCCTTCCTTTCTTCTTCACTTTGACCGCCTCCTGGAGTCTCCAACTATACCCCCTTGGCAGCTTTGGCTCTATTCTATCCCATTCCTTTCTTTCCACCCACGTCTCTACCAGTCCTACCACATCAAATTCCTGGATATACCTCCAGAACTCCTCATCCTTCTTCTTTACCCCTGCTACGTTCCAGTAAAGCACCTTCACAACTCCTCTACCCTGCATTACCCCCGCCCCCCCTACTTCCTACGAAACAAATTCCCCTGCACTTCCTTCAACACCTCTTTCTCCTCGTCCCACACCCACATTTTCTCGTCTATTTTTATTTTCCGATATCCTACCTTCGCCGATCTCCCTTCACTCCTCTCCCTCCTAGCCCTGTCGTACAGCATTCTCTGTACATCCCTTTCCTTTCTCGTCAAATCGTGATCGATGAAAACTTCCTTATCCTTTATCCTATTTTTATTTCTCATTACCCCCAATTTTTCTTCCCAGCTCTCCAACAAATTATAAATAAATCACAAACTAATTTTCTGAATTGTTTCGAAGCATTATATACATTCAGAACATTTTAAATCATTATTTATATTTGAAACCGAAACAGAAGAATGTTCGGACAGTGATCATCATCAGTATCAAAAAACATTCACTTTATAGGACGTTCTCGCACCATTTCGGTAAAGGGCCATCCAACGCTCACTTTTTTGGGGGCTGTACATGCTTATAACATGGTGGTTTCGAATAAAATATCTTACATCACTCGTAGCGTTACACACGACCTTCACGCGGGGAATTCAATGTTCACAGGACGACTAGAAAAACTATGGCCATGGTTTTACTACTCGTCCTGCGAACATTGACCTCCCTGCGGTAAAGAATTGGAATCATAGTAATCTTGTTTTATATTTTCATATTATTAATCGGCGATGCAATGTTTCCCGCGCGCTGTAGCGCGCGTATAATGTTGATAGTTCTGAAAAAACGTGAATATTTAGAAAAAATGGTAAACTTCAAAACTGTTTTGCGGTATGATTGGAGCGTGACGTCAAAGTTTATTCAAAAAATTGTTAAAATTCTTCCTTGGTTGAGAAATAATGACCATATAATCTTTTATGAATGGAATGAAATAATTTTAAATTTATCAATTAAAAATTTATTGTTTTCAGAGTTACCACAGCCTAATTTACTTGAAAAAGTTCAAAAGTTGCCTATTTAAACCGAAAGAGTGACTAAAAGTAACTCATTTCTAACCTAAAAAATGACTAAAAGTGACTAATGTGCATTAATAATGTGACTAATGTTCTTTTAAATTTAAAATAATTTGAATCGGAAGACTTCAAGACAATTCAAGTTAAATTCAAAAGCATTCAACTGAATTGGAACAAATTTAAAAAATTGCATTGATAACAGTAAAACTGGAGTGAATTTAGAGGAATTTTTGGAAAATAAGAAAAATTCTATGAAATTCATAAAAATTGAAGGCGGAAAAAAATTGAATTGAATTAAAAAAATTGAAAAATATGAAAAAATGCATAGAATTCAGTAAGTCTGAAATGAATTTAGAAAAATTCAAGAGAATTCCAAAGAATTTCATGAACTGCCTGAGAAATCAAGGTGAGTTTAAAATACTTCAAGATAAATTGAACAAAACAAAATTTTCATTGAGTAGAACTTCAAGATACTTCAAAGGAACTAATAAGAACTTAAATGAATTCAGGATAAATTAATAAGAATTCAGGGTGAATTCCAGATGAAATCCAGATCAAAATCCTCGGAAATATTATAAAATCCCTTGGAATCTTTTAAAATATCCTAAAACATCATAGGTCCTATAAAATCGTTCCCTAAATCCAGAAAATATTTCAAATCCTTTAAAGTACACTGAAAAAAATGGTTAGTTGTGACAAGAAGCTCTTTATTAGTAGAGATGATATTAGATGCGACTAGCACTTCGATGGTAAAAGTAACTAACCAATTTTAGTGCGGCAACAAGTCGCCGTTAGTAATCCTACGTAGGTTATATTAGTAGAGGAGAGTACCCGAATATGAGATATTCTCGTAATATGAGATAGCGGGGTTTCAGCTAAACTAAGAGGCGCATTGTGTTGGTTCTATCACTAACTTGTAGCTCTTGAAGAAAAAGTAATTTCGTGGTAAAGTCAATTTTTTATATTGCTTCTAAAGATTATAAGCGAACTTTTTGCGAAATCGGTGATGGTCGAGTTCTTGGATGGTAAGTCTTTAAACCCTATTTATTATCTATTAAATATGTATTTAGCAGTAAAGTCGGCCTGGAGGAATAGGGATTGAATAACTAAGTAGGAAAATATCGACAGTGTTCAAGTTTTTCATGTACAGGTTAGGCGTAGTAAGTGAATAGTTGCACGGTGTGGTTCTCATAATATGAGATACCTGTGGTACAATGCATATCCTGCTCCAGCTGGACACACTCTGGCTGCGCTGGGGAAACTGGTTAAAAATGGGATTTTGACTACTGTAAAAACTGAATATATCTGAATAACAGTGAGTTTATACTTCGGAAACATAGAATAAAGTTTTTCATAAAAAACAATACTTTATTTTGCATTTTATTAGCGATTTCCTGGGGGTATCTCATATTATGAGAATAGTTTGACGAGTTTGGAAAAAGCACTTTTTTACATTTTTTGGATTTTCAGAAAAACTAAAAATTTGATAAAATTTGTCATTTCAGCACCTTATCGCAAACTAAATTCCCTTCAAAATGACCTACATTAATTTTTAATTCAGTCCATAGAATTCCGGCAATCACACCAAACAGAGTTGGTATCTCATATTTGGGTACTCTCCTCTAGCGATAGTAATTCTAGTCACAACAAATAAAGTAGTCACATTTACCACCAATTTATTTTCCAACAAATAAAAGTAGTAATAGTTACAAGTTTCCCTCCTTGGCGACATTGGCAGAACTGAAACCTGAGCAGTGCTGCCAACATTCGCACCGAAATATCGCGTCATGTTCTCGAGCGTCGCCATTTTCACCTTAACCATTTTGTGAATTGTGCATTAGTGAAGACCGTGAAGACTATCGCATCGATATAAATTTTCTAATGCACTTACTACTACTGCAAGTATGCACTTTTAAATACACAGGAACTCCAATAAAAGGCCGAATGATTTAGTTGTTCCTAGAACTGCTGGCTCATGCAGTTTCTCAGCGTACAAGCAGCGTCAACAATGCGTGGCCACCGCGCACCATTCATCCAACGACGAATTTAGTGCCACCGCCACTGCGAGGCAACCCCGAAACTGGCCTTATATTGGAGTTCTTGTGTATTGAAATTATAGTGGTTTTTCATTAACATCACAATAGGCATGTGGGTCTATTTTGACATGACGTCTTATCAGGACCTGGTCTCTATATGAAGTCCTGAGGACGCTCTAGTGTCCACTATAGAGAAATTACGAGCCAGTAATTTTAATATGTACTACAATTTTCTGGTTTTAATAGTAAGGACTACTAATTTAAATAGTAAGGACTACTATTTTAAATAGTGAAACTTACTAATTGTAATAGTAAGGATTACTACTTTAAGTAGTGAGATCAACTAGCTTGTTTGTCAGACTAACTAATTTAATAGTAAGACGTACTAATTAAAGTGGTCAGGCTTACTACCTGAAAATAGTATGTACCATCGAAAGTTGTCGCGAGAACAAGTAAAGTTGTAAGGACAACTACTACCAATCTTGCGAATAAAAGTAGTAGCCCCAACCAGTTAAATAGCAGCGGCATATTTTACAAACTAAAGTAGTTGGCCCTACTACTTTATTAGTTGTCCCAACCAACTATTTTTTTCAGTGTACTTTGAAATTTCCTTGAAACTTTGTAAACCTCCTGAAAATTCCTAGACAGTTCCTAAAAGTTCCTTGGAATATTTTAAAATTCGCGAAAAAATTCCAAAAGAATTGAAGAAAATTCGGTAATAGGTATAGGACCTGAATTCAATATACTGGTTAACCAATGGCCTAATTTATTCAAAGAAAAGTGACTAAAGGATCTTTTCATTTTAAAAAATAACTTAGTGACGTCATTTTAAGAAAGTGACTAAAAAGTGATTTAAAAAGAAAAGTAACTAAAAGTAACTGTTTAACAGCCCTGATTATTCTTCAAAGTTACTTAAAGTGCGGCTACCATGAAGATACTTTTTATCTCTCGAATATTGAAAGCATTTTTTAACCAAATGATTCAATTTTCCATAAAAAGAAAAGTTAGAAGGAAAAAGCTTTGTCAGAATCATTTATTTTATGTCAGAGTTTCTGGGAAATCGTGAAAATGCCAAATCTCCCTCTTGTCGAGATTTCAGCTCGCTCTAAAATTTTAATGAGTGAAGCGTCGATCGAATATGCGTTTTATTTACAACACTTAATCGGAGCTCGGTCACACCGACAACGCTGTACAGCGTACGAGGATTATTAATATTCCGGGCAGGGGTAGTTCAAATTTATGGGACTGCGCCAATAATGGCGCTGTTGAATTATTACGCGACCCTGCATGCACGACGGGCACGAAGGCACCAAACACATGATCTGTTGAAATCCTGGCCAAAACCAGCTGCGACGGATCATTAATGATACACACAAAACAAAAATGTTGCTAACAGAGGCACACATTGATTTACCTGTTGGACAACATTCTTTATTTATGAAAGTGAGTGAAAAGAAACGTTTTGATAAGTATTTCTGATAAATAAATGGTTACCTGTTTCAGTTTCCAATGTTTTATATAATTGGAAGAGACAAATAAATCGAAACATTAAAATTTGGTTTTCACCGCATTTTATCTCGATAAATTGCAAGATAAATTTTAAACGGACACTAAACATGTTTGCTACCCCAATATTACATCGCTTTTATGAATGTTTTTGTACGAATACAGACAGGAAATTACGGCATCAAAACGTTATGAAGCAATTCCGAAAACAACCCCATAAATTTAACAAAAAGAAACCAGAAGTATCAATCGCGGCTTCTGATAGCACTTTTAGTTTCGGTTACCAGAACAGGTTGGAATGGAATCAAATTTCTTTAATCAATAATTGAAATACATTTTTAAGCACCACTGACTTTTCACGTTTACCCTTTACCCATCAGGGACCGTTCAAGTATTACGTAAGCATAATTTTGCCCATTCTTGGGGGGGGGGGGGGGGGGGGGGGGGGG
>CAKNYM010020777.1:18402-41292 GCA_932195095.1 Andricus curvator | reverse complement strand
TATATAATGTAGTTTATAGATAATTTCATTCCGAATTAACTTACGTGTAATGATAATTCACCTACACGCATAACACTGTGTTACAAAAAACAAAAATTTGGAGACACTTTTATGGAGACCTAGCACAAGTTGTAGATCTAGTAAAACTAAGAAAAATTGTATAGGAGAAATTTTCCATACACCCCCAAAATCTCATTTTTTGGCCAAAAAATCGTTTTTGGGAGTTTTATGAGAAAAATCACTCATAACTTCCCTAATTTCTATCCGATTCGCTATTATTATTATTCGCTATTATTAGCTACTACTTGTTACTAGATGGTTCTGTATGAATGGAGTATTTCTCCAATTGACATGCGTCGAAAAAAATACTGATATTGTTGTCGAGGAATTCCATACAAATTTTCAGAAAAACTTTTCATTCGATAAAACGTTTTTTTTTCTTAGAGCGTGCACGGGCCCCTAGTCGATGCGGGGCCCCTAGGCAGTTGCCTACTCTGCCTAATGAATAATCCGGCCCTGCCAATACGCTTTCGGAGCAATCAAAAAATATTCCTGGACATTTCTGAGTAAGTGGCTTTAGTATTAACTTTTAATAATAAAAGATTTTTAAATTGACTAATTGCCTTATATACAAATATTACCAAATATAAAAAGGAATAATCCACACTAGTTTTTTAAATCGTACAAAAAGATTCAAAAGCATCATGGATATGCTCATAATTATTATTATATACAATTATACTTACCGGCGTCTATGAATTCTTCGTATCCCAATTCGGATTCATGAAGAGTTTTCATCCACTTTGTCTGGTTGCCATATCTCACTCTTTTTTTACTCGACATATTCCACTTTTCTAAATATTAAATAAGGAATCGCACCGAAGCGACAAGCGACCATCTAGAATTCTGGAGTTTTACCATCATAGTGAAATACTCCCTTCAGCGTTCCTTTTTAGCGATATTTACTCATATGCTTTATATTAGTAATGTATGTATATATGAGACTGAAGTTTCTTATCGTACTGTTATTTACATTATTTTTTATTTATGGATGGATTTTTATACTTTAATTTTCGGTTTAAGTGTCAATCCTTAATATTTCGGAAATCTTTCATGCACTTTAATACTTGTTTTAATTTCCAATGAACAGAAAATTAAAAAAATCTGCCCGCCTCGCGGGCACATTCTCATCGCGCGCTACGCGCGCGGCTCGCTTCGCTCGCAAGTTTGATCGCGCCTAGGGCGCGCGACTGTTGGATCTCGCGCTTCGCGCTCGATCATATATTTATCTCGCGCTTCGCGCTCGATTATGTATTCACCTTGCACTACGCGCTCGGGCGTATTTACATCGCGCTTTACGCTCGGCTCCTCTAGATTTTTGAACTTCGTGTTCGACTTCGATGAAAAGAAAAAGTTTGTTTGCAAATATTATAAAATTATCAAAACCTCTACATAATAAGTGATTGTTAAATTTGTTTTTATTTTAGACTGAAAAGGAACTTCATTTACTCCAGGTTCTATCGACCTTAAGGAACACATTCTCATCCAGACATTCGCGCTCGATATTTGATTTGAGAATCATTTGAACCTTGCGTTCCACGCTCGGTTCTGTGCACCGTATGATAGAACAAAAAAGTTTGAGCGCTCTTACGGCGCGCGAATTGGTCGTCGCGCTTCGCGCTCGGAAATACACTGATCGCGCACTTTGTGCTTCGTGTTATATATTCTTCATATATTTGATCTCAAATGAAAAGTAATGATATAATTTAGGCGACAAATTTTATTAGTTAACATTTTATTTTAGCTTGTGCCGTTTTTCAAAAAAGTTAATTTTTTTCATTTTGAATATATTCTTACAACAAAAATTGATTACAGGTTTGTAAATCTTTTTTGAATGCACAATTTTTGTTCATTTATCTGTTTTCGTACCTTGCATTGTTTTTTCAAAAATTTGATTTTTTTACTGTCAATATTATTTTCACGAATAAAACAAAAACTACGCATCCTATCGAAACATGATTCACAACAAATTTGTACCTCTTCCCTGGATGAACAAATTTTGTTTTTGTCATTTTTTTGGTAGCTCGTGTTATTCGTCTAAAAATTTGATTTTTCTATTTTCAATGCTGTTTTTTACGAATAAAACAAAAACTACGCGTCACATCAAAAAGTGAATAATAACAAATTTGTAGGTCTTTTTTAGGTGCACAATTTTGGTGGAATGATCTTTTCTCGTATCTTGCATAGTTTGACAGCAAAATGGAATTTTTGATTTTTCATTATTTTTTTTGTGCGATTAAAATTTGGATTTTTTATTTTTCAAAAAATTCAAAAAGATGTAATGAAAATATTATAGGGTGTTCAAGAAGCAACGTTTTTCTCTTCTTGACTTTTTTTCATATCGTGCGTTTTTCGGCTTAAAATGTTCATTTTCGTTTGTTTTTTGGAATTTTGAAAATGCTATAACTCCAGTAATTTTTTTTATGACGAAAAGTCATTAGAATATTTTGTTCGTCATTTTGCGTACTACTAATAACCGTAAATAGAATTTTCAAATCTTCAAAAAAAGTGGTCTCAAAATTTTTCAAAATGTGCTCACTTTTTGAATTTTCATCCAAAATAGCTGGTTAACGAACTCGTTCTTTATTTTTAGGCCATAAAAAAGTGTGCCAAAGCTCAATCAAATCTGATCATTTTTTCGAAAGTTATCGTGGCTACAGTTATCGCCAACGGCGATACCACGCTGAAAACACGTTCTCGTAAGATCACTGAAGTTAAGCATTGTTGGGCGCGGTTAGTACTTGGATGGGTAACCGTTCAGGAATAATTGCGTGCTGTTGGCCCGTCGTGGGTGTGGTGGGCCCACATTGGTAGTAAATATCCACCTAGAAACACTACCCGAATCGGGTAGTGAGGCAATGAACTTTCGAGTTCGAACTGCCAATTAATGTATGTATGTATCGTGGCTACAGACAGACAGACTACAGACAGACAGACACCTTGGTAAAAATCGTTTTTTCTAGCTCGGGGGGTCTCAAAACGTGGAGATTTGATGAAAACCGACTATGTCAAATTTTACATAAAACCAATACCTTCTCATTAGAATGAGAATGTAATACAACATTTTCCAATGTTTCCTATAAAAATTCAATAAAATTATCAAAGGCTTTGTTATATCTCGAAATGTCTATATTTAAATTGATTTTATTATTGCCTTCTCTCTTTATGTATAACATCTCCATGAATTAACTTTTTATTTGCAATATAAAGCATATGATAGAAATAATTGTCCGTAGTATCCTATAAAATTATACCCTGATGAGGAGATCTAAAGTGATCTCGAAACAATATGTTGGTCCCAAAAGTAGTATAAAAAATACGGAGAAAGAGAAAGGATAAGAGAGTGAGGATGGCTTGGTTGTCTCTTTCCTAATTCTCTCCCTCTTTTTTCCCCTTGTTATATACTTGTCTCTAATGAGACGATTACAAAGTTGTTTGGAAACATATTTTGAGGCCTTTCTATGCAATTCTTTTTGCATATATTGAACTTTTTGAATGTGTTTTTTCAAAACAACTGATTTTTGGATTCACAATGTTTCTTAGCCTTTTTGTTTCAAAAATAAATTTTTGCACACATTGACTTGTTAATATTGTGTTTCTAATTTTCTTCTTAAAAAATTTAACAACAGAGGCATTAAGCCATAGACCTAGATATTGTTTCTCTTGAGTTCGGATTTAATTGCCATCCAATGCCATCCTCAGAGAATCGGTTTCTTTGTCAACTCTCACTGGCGGACCGAACGAACGGAGCGGATACGCTACAGCGTATCCTCACAGTATCCACATCGTATCCTCTCCGTATCATGCAAGAAAAACTCATTAAAAAAGGAAGATGAACATTTCAATTGTTGAAATTCGGATTCTACGTGAAATTTTGCGTTAAAAGGTCACGGAGTAATCGCAATAGTTTTTCTTGTAACATTAAAAACTTTAAAAAAATATAACACTTATCGATAACGTGGGCTGAAGGCGACTTCCAACGCATCGTCGACGGATAACGCCTATTAACTGCCACTGAACGTAGATGCGTTTGAAGTCGCCTTCAGCGCACGTCATCGATAAGTATTATATTTCTCAAAAGTTTTTAATGTTGCAAGAAAAACTATTGCGATTACTCTGTGACCTTTTAACTCAAAATTTCACGTAGAATCCGAGTTTCAACAAGTGAAATGTCAATATTTCTTTTTTAATGAGTTTTTCTTGCATGATACGGAGAGGATACGATGTGGATACTATAAGGATACGCTGTAGAGTGTAGCGTATCCGTTTCGTTCGTTCGGTCCGCCAGGGCTCGGATTTCTTAAATTTCTTACCGAATTGACCGTATTTACCGTAAAAGTGGTAAATCGTTTTTTTCTTTGATTGAATGGGCCGCGAGCAAATGAATGACCATATAATATAATTTCGTGTTGTTTTTTTTATTAATTGAAATGCAAGTATAATGCCGCAAATTCTGAAAAAAAGGGGACAACATACTTCACAGCCACAATATTTAATATAAAAAAATTGGTCGCAAAATATTGATATTGAAAGCTTTATAGGAGGAAACTGTTTGTAGATTTTGTATCTTATGAACGTGAAAGAGGTTATGTTTGTTAACGAATCAAACACTTTTTAAATTTTTTCATAATCCAATAATATTTCATGCGATTTTATTGGCAAAATACATTCTTCCACTGAATTAAATTTTGTTAGGCACAAAATAAATATCCTAGTCTTATACATTTTTTAAATCATAGTTCTTGCACCAGAGATGGTTGCACCTGGTTGCACTTGCTGAAGGGAAAACAAACCGAATTTTTTTGAAACGAGTAGTAAGGCAAAATACATACGGAAAATACCTAATGACTTGCGCTCTATCGTGAAACGTGGCAACACCGCATTCAGTTTCCTTTTCAAGCGATGTCGAGTCTTTATATAGTCAGTTCGCGACGGGCTTCGGAAACGTGAATAGTTTTATTATAGCGTCGCGAAGAGAAAGTTTTTCTTTGTTTGGTGTGCTCATTGTATGGGTAAGTACAATAACTTTATTTTATACCTGCTTTTGAATGTTCAGTACTTCGTAAAAAGTACCTTCTGTAAATAATTGAATAACCATTTCTGAATCAAATTGAGTCCATATTTTCTCAATTCGAACAGGAAAACGTCGCCCCCTTTACGCACTTCCGCTTCCACGAACGGAAATGCCACGAAACAATGTAAACATTTCTTGGACATGGCGTCCTTTGTTTCGAAAACGAATTTCCTATACCCCGAAAGACAATAGGTTCCATTTTATTTCGTTATTTTTTAAATGTTTTTTTTTTCATTCGTGTTTGCTTTCAAACACATGCCTCCGAGCTTTGTTTAATTTTTCAAGATTTCCTCCATTCGGATGTGTAGAAATTAAAAAAAAATTTAAAGCCGATTTTAAAGCTCGGTCGGTCCTCTTGTAAATATATATTACATAATAGAATGAAGAGATATTAAACAAGGCTATTGAAATTAATTGTTCGGGAACATCTTATGTCCTGCCTCAAATTTATCTTAATTATATTATTCGAAAATGATACGTTTTATTAATTATAAAGACGATTAGTGAAGGTACAATTTTCTGGGCGTGTACACCCTATTCCTACGCGTATAAAGGCGACCTCGATTTTTGTGCCTTTCTAAATATTGTACGGCCTAGTTATGAGTAAGCTGACCCTGAGGGGTGTTATAACACATCACGCGAGACTCAGTTGTCCATATGGTAACATAATAATCTGCCAATATTGTATAAGTTAGTATCAATCAAAATTCGATATAATTACATAAGACTTGTGTAAAAACTAGGTATCAGAATATTCTTCAATATTACTGCTGACTTGAAATAAACTTCATAAATATTTTGATAAAACTGGACTACTGGTGCCAGAAAGAGAAAGAAGTTGCCGCAGCTCTTTTATATGATGTGAAGATTCTCTTTAAAACTTTGTACACTTGCGCAGGTGCTTTTACCCGAATTCTTCCAAGTTTGTTGTAGTGCGCCATTTCAGAGAAACGGGCAATTGATAACAAATAAGAATTTTAGACATGTGTGATTGATCAGTGAGTAAGAATGCGTCTTCCGCGGATCCGAGAACTGATCGACAAAATTGATTTTACACAATGCTCGTGCTCATTTTTGAGGGTGTAAATGGGGAAAAATATCAATTTAAAAAAATGTATTTGACAACTTGTACATTAGGTTCTTAACTATATACTTTTTACACCAAATTTAGTTTTATATGTTTGGAATGTTGTTAATTCCATGTGATCCTAGCATATTTCTTCTACCATAGCGACAATTTTTATCGCAACAACTGACGTTCACACGAATTGAGATATCGAGTTTACAATTTGGGAAATTAAATAAAAGGCACTAAAGAACATTTGTATACTTCTACGTTTTTAAAAGTACAACCATTTTTAAAAAAGATTTGTTGGAATTTTTTTGTTATAATTCCAAAAATTGTGTAGTATACAAATGTTCATTAGTGTATTTTATTTAATTTCCCAAGTGGGAAACTCGATATTTCAATTTGTGGAAGCGTTGCGAAAAAAATTTTCGGCATGGTAGGATTCGTATGTAAGTATCACATGGCCTTCAAGGGCATGTGGAACTTATCAGGTTAATTCCTACTTTTCCGACAATTTTTGTGGATCATGCAAATTCCAGATGACATATCAAACTGAAAGTTTGGAAAATTAAAAAACAGTGACTAAGGAACGTTAATGTATTAATAAATTTGTGCAATTGCAAGAAAAAAAGGTTCGATTTTTTTGCAATAGTAAAAATTTATTAGTGAATAAACGTTCCTAAGGTTCTTTTCTATATTTTCCCAAACTTTCTGTTTGATAAATCTTGTGTGGATTTAGTATGATCCACAAAAAAATGTTGGTAAAGTAGGAATCGTATAAGTGTCACATTCCCTTAGTAATATATGGCATTAAGGCCATGTGAGCGTAACCTCAAATTTTTTTCCACATTTTTTTCAAATCCAACTTACGTTCACACGAAACGCGATATCGAGTTGAAACTGTGGGAAACTAAATATAAAGCACTAAGAAACGCGGGTCTGGCCCTAAATTTTTTTAATTATGAAAAAAAAGTTTTGTTGTGAAATTTTTTTTTTACTTTTTTCATAATAATAAAAATTTAGGACCAGACCCGCGTTTCTTAGTGCTTCATATTTAATTTCCCAAGTTTTCAACTCGATATCGCGTTTCGTGTGAACGTAAGTTGGTTTTGAAAAATATCTGAAAAAAAATTTTGAGGTTACGCTCACATGGCCTTAAGGCCATGTCATACTTACCTCAAAATAATGTTTCGATATATTTTTTGCAACGACTCACGTCCACATGAATTAAGATTAGAATTGAAAATTTGAGAAATTAAATGGAAGGCACTACCCTGGCGAAAGTATCGGATAGGAATTCCTTCCGAACCAATCCGAGTCAATTCGAACCAATCCGAAAAAAGTTCTACATTTCGTTCGACCCAAATCTTTAAAAATTAATACGACTCAATCCGAACTCCAAAATTAACCAATCCGAGCTAAAGTTTTAATCCAAATGAATCCGAATCAATCCGAACCACGGATTGATATACACTGAATTTTCAATCCGAATGAATCGAGTTCGGATTGAATTGGATTCATTCGGATTGAAAATGGTTTTAGGTCAATCCGAGTTCGGATTGCACCGGATTGAGTCGGATTAATTTTTGACCGATTTGGATCGAACGAAATCTATAAGTTTTTTCGGATTGGTTCGGATACAGATTCCGGAATGATTCGGATGACTTCGGAAGGAATTCCTATCCAATATTTTCGCCAGGGTAATGAACGTTGGTATACTCTTAAGCTTTTAGAAATGGAATGGGTTTCCAGAAATTAAGTAGTGTACAAACATGCAATAGTGCCTTTTATTTGATTTCCCAATTTTTCATCTCGATATCTCAATTCGCGCGGACGTGAGTTTAAAAAAAAAATTATTTTGAGGTTAGTAGGAGATGGCCTTCATAGCTTTTTTAAAAGTACAAAGTAAGTAATTTTAATCATCACAACAATCTTTGAACTTCGAAATCAACTCTTTCATTTTTATCAGTTATAAAAAACATTATCTACAAAGTGTTTACAAGATACTTTCACTTTGGAGCTCCAATTTAATACAACGCAGTATTATTGCACAACATGAGCAACGTGAATTCCCATATCAAAGGTCGAACAGACACAATCACGTGGCACTCAAGATATCTCAGTATGGCTTTGCCCGCCCAATGACGTCATGATCGATAAACTCAAACACACACCCTATGTGCGACGCAACTATTTGTGAGCGGTGAATCATTGACCTATTCCGCGAATCCAACTACCATGGATTTTCCAGCCGGGGGGAGTCGCCTAATCTCCATAATGTATTGACTTGAAGGTTGCCTGAGAACAAGGGTTTTCCTTTCTAGGCCACGTCCAAGTGATTAAGTAATTTCTCGCTTCGGTAACATTTCTTTTAAACTTATTTGAACTTTTATATTACATCTTTTAAAATTATTGCAACAAATTTTTGAGTTAATAATTAGCCTAGAAAGCTTATAAACCAATAAAGCCAGCAGATATTAAACTGCAAGGCGTATTTAAACAGAAACATTAGAATCTATTATTACTTCGACTCGATAACGATTTTTTATTAAACTAATTTCGTGTACCGTTGAGGGGGACCCCCCATTCCTCTGCCCGCGTGGTATTCAACGCTAGGAAGTCGAAAGGAGAGGCGAATTGACTGAAAATTCGGGTTTTCTAGAAAATATAAGCTTAATGATACAAGGTAGGAAATCCAAACAAAGAGTAGTGAATATTTTCTAGTTTGTTAATGTTTTTTCTTAAAAGAAATTAGAAGATTCAGGAGAAAATGCGCCTACGTGGTATATGGATGGCCCATAATGGATATAACGTAGGGCGAAGAAAAATGCTAAAATTAATTTAATCGTTTCAGCCCACTGAAAAAAAGTATGAATTAGCAAAAAAAAAAGAAAAAGAAAATTTTCCAAATCGATTAAGGCTGTTGCAGTCATTCTTTAATGTCAAAATTCAATTGCCTCATATTACTCTATGAATTAGTATTAAAGTACACTGGAACTCGGAATGAAGTACTGTTTCGGACATGGCTTGCAGTGGCCTTCAACATAAATCCAGACAATCCAAACGTAAACAGTCAGGGTCGCATGAACCATTTCTGTTGAATTTGGACGCATGCTAACAGCTGACGTAACTAATGCGCTGATAGTACTGCCCTCATGCTGTTTGTCACGCTTAACTAAGCACCGCCTCTCTCTTGGTCCCGTGGTACCCGCATCACCAAAATGCCGAGGACTTAAATTCTAGGAACTGCGTAAAGCTGGACATATTAAATCCAAGTTTCAGTGTATGTTTCATATTCTAAGCGGTACTGCGCTTTTAACTAAAAGTGTGTATGCAGAGGAAAAAACTGTTTACTTTAATAATGTTTGCGTAGATTATAATTATCGAATGTTCAGCTTAGTTGAGGTTACCATTCTAGTTTTTCATTTTACGCAAATCTTATTAAATTAAACATTTTTTACACCAGAGGCTCACTATTTGAACGCGCGATCGCACGCGTTATATGAATTCCTAGAGTTGCTGGTCCCCGCAGTTTCTCAGGGGGCAGGGCGAGAGACGGTTGCGACTCCGCCTCTGAAGGGACGCATGCACTACTACTAATCAGTCAAGTAGATTGCGCAATATTATGGAAACGGTTCAGGCGGCCCTGAATGTTTACGTTTCGCTGTATGCGCTATATGAACAAGGCTATTTTCAGGCAACCCCCGAGATTGTTCATCTATCGAGACTCTGGTGTATTTAAGATTGAAATGAAATCTACTTTCTTCTGAATAATTTTATGCAACGAATTCAGAGCATGAAAAAGATTCACAATTCAAAATTAGATTTCCAAACTACCTCCTTTTCGGCTCATTAGAGACAAATACATAACAAAGGAAAAGAGAGAGAGAGAAAAGGGGAAAAGTCAACCAAAACAAACCTCTCACTTTTTCTTTATTCTTTCTCCCGTCTTATGTATACTACTCGGGAACCAACGTGTTTCAAGACCAATTTAGATCTTTTCATCAGGGATTATTTATAGGAACGTTTTAAATATCAGCAATTTTAGAAATGTTTACATTTTTTGATTGTTTCATTTCCTATTTGGAAAATGTAATAATCTAAATACATCGGTTCAGAATCGATCATAAATTAAACAGCTTTCCCCTCTGCATACACACTTTTTTGAAAAAAAAGAGTACCGCTTAGTATATAAAAAATATTTCTTTCTAGTATTTATTGATTTAGGAATTTTTTTGTGATATTGGAACGTTTTAAACGCAAAGAAAAAAGTTTTTTCCATGAAAACAAAATAATAGCATGTTTCTTTGGTTCAAGCTGAAGAAATTTCGGGTTCAACATATTTAACTTTTTCAAAAAAAAAAAAAAAAGTGTGCCTTTAACTCAATTCAAAAAACATCTTGCACATTTTCAAAAACTTGTGAATTGACAAATTTTTTTCTTAAATTTCTAATTGTTCATTATTGTTCACTAATAAAAACTGAACACAAAAAATTTGCCACCATTTTTAAACCAATAAGACTTTTTTAAAATTTTCAAACCGAACAGAAGATATGAACAGATTTCAAATTTTGTTTACTTTTTACGGATGCCAACCCACACATTTTTTTGCTGGGCCGAAACGAATCCATTGCTTTGAGCATTTTCACTCCTCCCTAATACAGAGTCTTTACTTGTCGATACATTAATCCTTTCAGAACAGCCTTTTGTCTATAAACAGCTACTGCTATAAGACATTCTTAGAACCATTATTTTATAAATATGCGTATGAATATGTCGTATTCGAAAAGCTTTTGTTGGAGTTTTCTAGAATTTTCCATTCGGTGATAGGAATATTCTGATACATATTCTGAATCCTGCTAACGTCACTGAACCTTGATTTTTAATTGCTTAACTTCCGATAAACAAATGCCAAGCTTATCAAAAAGATTAGCTTACTTGTTTAAAAACCGAGACAACAGGCTCAACGCGTCTCAGTAAACATAATGTGACTCGGAGCAAAAATGTAATCAGAATGTTTAAGAACTTTATTTGCAAAAATATTTCCGGATTCAGAACTTGCGATATAATAAGGAACCACGGAACCGGAAACATAATCTTTCTTTTTCTCCAATAAATTCAATTCACTTTTTTCATTTCATAATTGAGGACTACTTAAAAATGTTTTGTACTGATGATGAAACTTCGAAAGTCAATTATTTCACTAAAGAAGGTACTTAATTTCTCTTTTCTTTAATTCTATTATCCCACATTGGTTCTACTACTTTCATGTTTTTTTAATAGACTTTGATTGAATTTGGAGTGGCAGAATCATATTGAAGACCCATAGCGGCATAGCCAATCGCTTGCTCTAAATTGGAAAATGTGACTAAATAAAATTTAATTTTGCAGAGCGAGAGAAGAATAGACAATACGGAGAGATCCCTGTGGAGCCAATAAGCAGCTGCAGGGATGAGAATGGCTACGTGCCAACAGTTGGACGCTGGGGCAGCGAATGGCCAAGTTGACTCACGACGACGGAAATTTGCTGTCAGCCATCTGGACAGGCTCGCGGGCCCTGGATCAGGAACGTGCCTCTGCCTTTACCGGTTTGGGCACACTATGAGTCTCCAACCTTGAATGTTCCAACTATTGAACAGTATGAGGAACTAGCGGGATGCGTTGAACTCGAAACGCAGCGCTTATTGCGCGAAAATCGATACGATACGGTCGATAATTTTCTGAGGTCGATCATCAAGCCTTTTTTACATGCAATTTCTGAATTGTTTCATTCATATACTAATCATGTTAATCTCTTATCAGGTTCTACAAATCTTTCAAAGAGAGCGATGAAACTCTAATGGACCGCTTCTACCGAAAATATCAACCGGTCATTACTCCCCAACATCACACCTGCGTTGGTCTCGGCTTTGAGTTGCTGAATCGACTGTGCAAGTTGAGCAAAAAGTTTTCTGGGATAGAAAATGGCCTTTACTTGGTATCATGTGAAGAGGTATGTTTCATAGTTCTATTCTGTACATTTTTAACTCAAGCAAGACCAATAATCACGGTCTTATGGTTCAATTTTATTATCATTTGTAAAGTGATGAGCAACCAAGGGTTGGCAACTTGTGAAGACAGTTGTACCGTTCTCCTGAAGTAATATGAAATTACTTCAAGTATTTTGAATTAAACAAGTTTCCTGAAGTAACTTCTAGATTAGATTAGACATTAAACCCGTTAGCTCACATCCTTTCTCAAAAGCCCCAATTACCCCAACTCACATTAAGCCTCCAAACAATGCCTGACGTGTTCAACCCTGTAGGTTCTGTTAAATCTCTAAAATCGCCTACCGTCTGTAGTCGGGTTTATATCAGAATCGCTCGCATTCGCCTGAATATTTTGTCAGGGAAGTAGTAAACTGCAAATTCGAATTATCCGTAATGTTATCTCTTTTCTGAAATCCATGCCAGTATAAGAAAAACCAACTCTACTGAAATTGGACAAGAAAAGTGCTCCTGCTGATGCATCAAGTGAGAAAATAACATTAAATATTTCGTCATTTAAAATTCTTGTACGTCAATTGCAGACTTCCTTCTTGAAATTTAAAGACACTGACAAAATACTTCAGACCTACTCTCTCATCAAGCAGCGATGGGCGACACAATAAACATAAAAGTTAGTTTCTAGTGTCATTTATAATTTTCACTAAAGCAATTATGTTTGATTGAACAGACGATTGGAGATATCTCGGGGTACGTGGGAGGTCCTCCAGCAGCTGACAGTGGCGAAAAAGAGCACGTTCTCGTGTGCTTGAAGATACAGATTGATGGACGTCGAGGTGTCATGTTACTGGATCCAGGTTATCACATTGCCCGGGTGATCACGGTAATGGCAGATAAGATGTACCCGCACACTGGTTGGTTTACCCAGTCGGATGAGTCTGAAGTCAAGAAGGAGTACAACTACGTTTTATGCGCTGAAGACCCTTACTATGTCGAGTGGCACGAAAAGCAAACTAGTCCTAGTGCCTTGGAGCGATCTCAGGTCGCTCTAATT
The DNA here is from genome assembly GCA_932195095.1 of Andricus curvator. Classification (NCBI taxonomy): domain Eukaryota; kingdom Metazoa; phylum Arthropoda; class Insecta; order Hymenoptera; family Cynipidae; genus Andricus; species Andricus curvator. Next base: position 28,051 of record CAKNYM010020777.1, on the reverse strand, counting down.
TACGTCGAAAGACCATATCTTACTGCCATTGATGTCACGGAACGAAGAAACATAGTCTACAATTTTAGGAGTTTGTTAGCCAGGGACAGTAAGGGTCACGTTGTTGCTGGATTTTACTTCAAAGTCACTATGAACCCGCCTGATGAACAGGATTTTACCATTTTCTACCAGGCAATTGAAGGAAAGAAGAAGACAAAGCTGTCATTTAGCAAGTTCTGCGACCGTGTCAAGGTGTGTTAAGTCCTTTGGTGGATGTTGGCTCTTCAGTTTAGCCGTATCGATTTAACTACTTCAATCCTACCATATTTTTCGCATATCTTCCCTTAATTATTTTTTTCAATGTTTTTTATATTCTTTGCAGACTGATTCAGATGAAGCAGATGTTCTGAGAGAGTGTGCTCGTCAGTTGGGAATGGGTCAAAAGGATTTAGAAGATCTCCTTGCCGCCCTGGCCACGGTAATGAGGGATGCAGCGTTTGTAGCACAGCTTTTGGCGATTAATTCGAGAATCAACACGTTGGCGGAAGACAATTAACAGATGTAGACTCACCCCGCGTGGTACAACAGAACATTATTTTACTCAATCAGCCTGTGCTTATTGTTAGTTAAGTGTCATCATTTTGCTACTCAGTTTATTTTATATATCGTTATTGGTCTAATTATTTCTTCTGGTATTACGGACTTGGGTTGGACTTCCTAGTTTTAACAAAAGCTTACTTTGTTTAAGTCAGGGATGCAGTTCTATGGAAAACAGGTTATTTTTTTTTCTTAACTTAAATTTATTATTTACAGAAATGTGAATTTGCAATAAAATTGACAAGAATATAAAGTGTGACTACTTTTCTCAATTGTAACCCTTCATAAGTATCATTTCTAACAAAATTTTCCTGAATATCGGTCCATATTTTCATAGAATGCAGTTACAGTTTCGTACATACCTTCCCTTTATGTGTAACTAGTTTAAGCCAGTTTGAAAATTAGTGACCACGCTTGGGCAACAAATGGAGTTGATTCATAATATACATATTCCAGCTTTAGATTGCGCATTCATGTTTATTTCTAAGCCGTTGGGCAAACTATAGAATGCGATATGAACCCCTAGAAGAAAATAATAATCTGTATAGGGACTAATGACTGCTACTCGATATGCGGGATACATGGCACGGTAGGTTGGCCCAAAAATAAGGGTGTAGAATTTCGATTTTTGGTGATCGATCCGCCAAATGTTAGTTCACCGACAAAATAAATTCCATATTTTTTCCAAATCGGTCAACATTAACCCGGGCTTTTGAAATTAACATAGGGTTTCAAATTGAAAAGCACCCCCTGTAGCAACGTCTGACTTGTATGACAGAGGCCAGAGTCTGGCTCATCATCAGTCGACCAGACTGGCCGGAGAAATTATCAGACCAGACGAAAAACAGAATCTGGTGAATAAAGGAACCGGATTCTGGTATTTAGTTGTAACACTAGTAAATAATGAACAATATAAATAATGAAATTGAAAATCTAGCAATAGGAAATTTGAATGATTCACAAGAATGCCCAAACATGCAAGCTTATACGACAAGAGGTTATGTTTGTAATATTTCAGTGTTTCCTGAAATTTTGTGATGTTCCCGCAGGATATTCTCCCAGAAAGGACTGAAATATAGTGTCAGAGATGAGGTGGGAGATTGCCGATCTAATGGAATAAGAGAATATCAGAAAATGTGAAAAACATGCGCTGATAACTGCGCCCTCTTGGTGGATGCACCTAAGAGTTACTTTGAAGGCGCACGTTGCGCGTCGGTAAATGGTGAAACTTAGCAATTTCTGAAATGATTTACCTTTGAAGTTTCTGCTTGAGCAGTTACCATTAGCACTAACTGAAAAGTGCACAATTATTTACAGAGTCCATTATTTTTATTTATAATGTTACCGTTGTCTTTTATTAAAAGTGCAGGATTAAGAGCCAAATTTTATTAATTAAGCACCAAATTTTATCAATTAAGCACCACATTTCATTATGATGATGGACAATTTTTGAAAATAAAAAAGTTACATACCCAGCAAGTAGACGTATTAAATTTATTATAAATATACACAAAAAATGAGTCAATGCTTATACAATAAAAAAAACGTTATTTTGCTCAAATCATTTAATTAATAATCAGAGAAAGGAAAAATAGTTTATTTTTTATTTATATTTTTTTAATTTGTTAAAAATATACTAATATCAATGACTTCATAAACAAAGTAAGATATGAAAAGAAGAGGACATGTTTTTAAATCTCCTAATAAAGAACAATTAATTTTTATTTCTAGACTTTTTAAAGCGGGCTTTCTTTCCAAAATGAATCCTATTTTTGCTCTTGTCCAAATGTGTTCGGTTTCTATTCTTGCAGATAAATTTTTTTTAGTTACACTCAAAAAAGTCAGTCGCCCAAAAAAGCCTGTTTAAGTTATAACTAAATATCAGGAAATAATGCTGTTATTAACAATTTGCTTCCGCAGTATACAATTTGTATACTTTTTCACACTTTTAAAGAGATAAGAAAAATGAAATAATTGACAAAAACTTACAATATCCTAATTTACGAAATTTGTAAACTGTCGGTACCCGTAAAAGAATAGTTACCGGTACCGATAATAAGATTTTTGGGAAAGTTTTAAATATTCTCTTCAAATTAATTTTTTTTTAAATCATTGTGAATTTTCTTAAGCAAAACAACGAATTTTCAAAAAATAGTTCAATTTTCAATCAAAAATATCCAAATTAAACCTTCAAAATTAATTTTCCATTTAAAAAAACAACGAATTAAAAAAAATGTATATTTTAATTAATTATAATCAAGAAAAATATTAATAATTTAGATTAATCTTGAACAAATAAAAAAGCAAATAGAATAGTTAAATTCTCAAACAAAAACAACGAATTGGCAAAAAATAGTTAAATTTTCAGTCAAAAAGATTAATTTTTAACCTTCAAAATTAATTTTCTACCAAAAAACAACGAATTAGAAAGAAAATATATTTAAATTTTCAACAACAAAAAAATACTTTTAACCTGTTGAATTTTAAACCAAAAAACAATGAATTTTCAAAAAATTACCTTTTCAATCTAAAAGATGAACTTTAACCTAAAAAATTAATTTTCTACCAAAAAACAACATATTTGAAAAAATATACTTAAACTTCCAAACAAGAAGATTTATTTTCTACCAAAAACAACGAATTAAAAAAATATATAGTTAAATTTTAAACAAAAAAACACTAATTTCCAATATAAATGTTTAATTTCCACCATTTTTTGCGGCGGAGTATCACAGCACTTACTAAGAATTTGACTAATATTCTTTGAAATAAATCTTTGAATAAAAAAAACTTTTCCAGGACATCCAGGTCTTGTATAAAATGAATAATAAATAACTTATTCAGTTATAATTAGCCTTTTCGAATTTTCGATTGACCGAACTGTGCTTCAATAAATTTTGCCAATTTCAAAAAACGATGCTTTTTTGAGGAAAATGAAAAAATGAGAAAGTAAAAAAAGGAATTTTCAACCAAATGGTTGAATTTATTCTCTACCAAAACACAACGAAATTAACAAATATATAGTCAAACTATAGTTAAACTAATTTTCAATACAAATTTTTAATTTTCTACCATTTGTCGCCGTGATGTATTAAAATAATTGTTAAGACTTTGATTATTAGTCTTTTAAGTTAACCTTTGAATAAAAAAAATCTAGCCATTTTTTTCAAAATTCCATGCTTTTCCAGTTTTTCCAAAAATTTTTCAAAATTTCATGACTTTCAGGTCTTCCATGTTTTTTATAAAACAAATAACAAAAAACTTATTCAGTTATAATTAGCCTTCCGACCAATTTGTGCTTCAATAAATTTTGCCAATTTCAAAAAACGATGTTTTTTTTTTAGGAAATATGAAAACATTTTCTTAATATTTTACGATTTCCGGGAAACTCTCACATGAAATTTTTTATTGATAAATTTTATTTCAAATAAACTTAAAAAAAGTTTTTAATGTTCCAAAGTTCAAAAGATTTTAAGATTTTAAAACAAAATTTTGCAATGTTGCACAGTTACAAAATTAATGAGAAATCTTGCAACTTTAACAGATATTTAAAAGTATTCAAAACATTCAAAAATAATTGATGACTACAAAAGACTTTAAAAAAATTAAAACAAAATGTAGAAGTTTAAAGATTTTGGACAGCAAGTTTAGAAACTTTTTAAGAATTTTTAATGGTTTCAAGAGAATATTCTTAAGATTCATAGGGACATTTAAAGGATTTTTTGTTTTCAAAAATTAATTTTTCAACAAAATTTCACAAGATTTTAAAACATTTCAAAAGATTTCTATAAATTCCGAGGAAAAATCCGAAATAAGTTGGAAGAATAGTTAAATTTGCAACCAATAAACGAGTTTTCAAGAAAAGTTAAATCTTCAATCAAAAAGATGAATTTTTAACCTATCAAATTAATTTCCTTCTGAAAAACAACAAATGTAAAAAAAATAGATTTAAATTTTCAACCACAAAAATGTACATTCTCTTTTATTTTCTTTTGTAAATCTTCTCAATATTAAAATTATCTTTTTAACGTTCAAAACTATGTTTTAAACGAATTGGAATTTTTCGTGATTTTTTTTTAATTGTGCAAAAATTATAAAAATTGCATTGAAATCTTCCAGAATCTTTTTAAACAGTTTTAGTAAAGTTTTTTAAATGTTCTAAAATGTTTTTGAATATTCGATTAAAATTCATTTTTCAAAATAAAAAATTATTTCCAGTTTTAATTAATTACGTAATATTTTCTAGACCCGATATTGAATTCTTCATTTTACATTTCAATACTTGTAACCCAACTTCCGCTTTTATATTTTTAGGTACTCTTAATTTATTTTTCATGCATATAATTTCCTTAAATTTATTTTTTGCTCATAAAAGTATAAAAAAAGAAGTGCAAAATAATAATGCTTATTGCCTAAAAAGAATTTATTACGTGCTGTAAACATCAAATATTTGATAAAAATATTTTTGTGTCAAAAATAATAATTTTTGTATTCTTAAAATATTTCTTTAAAACTCTTCACTATTGTTTTTATAATATTTATGCATATTCAGGGTTAAACTATTCAAAGAAAGGAATAGAAACAAAAAAATTTGATAAAGTACGGGGACGCAAATCCATTACGGCAGACTCTCCAGTCTGGAACCTAGACCATTTCTCCATCGAAGCTTGCTCGATCGTTCCCTAATTCAAACCGAGTCATTCTGCGCGGGTTTCTTTCAATCCTTTTTTCTCATAAACTGTTTTCTATCTAAGTAAACGGTTTCAGCTTTTTTCATCTCAAATTATGCCCTCTCCGCTCACAAAAGATGATTGAAATCCGTGTCCCCCGTCACGCGCACTCCCCTTGTAAGAAAATTAATTTAAAGCCAATAAAGAAACAAATAAAATAGTTACATTTTCAACCAAAAACAATGAATTTTGAAAAAATTGTTCAATTTTCAAGAAAACAAAAGGAATTTTTAACCAAGTAGTCGAATTTTCAATACAAGATATAGGAATTTTCAAACAAGAAGACTTATTTTCCACCAAAAAACAACGAATTAAACAAATATGTATTTAAATTTGAAACCAAAAAACAACACTAATTTTCAACACAAATTCTTAATCTCCACCATTTATCGCTGTGGCGTATTAAAATAATTATTATCAAATGTTGAATATCGGTTTAAATGGTCGCTAATTATGTCAATTGTTCCCAATCGGATTGAATTGCCTGTAGTGCGCCCTCTGCAGTTTTCGTTTGTAACACACATGATGCGCACGTTTTTATAGGTTAGAAATTAAATTTTTAATAATTCAACAAAAATTTCAAGTACAAAAAATAGAATGTTTGTTCAGGCGATATACCGAATGAAGAGTCAAAAGTATGTGGGTTAACGGTACGTAAAAATCATGCTCCACAGAAAAAGCCTACATACCCAGCGGACACTGTTATATAACTGTGATGTAACAGTTCTAGAACGGAAAAGAACAGGTTCTGTAACAGGTTAAGAACATACTTAGACCATGGTCCGAATAATGTCGTCCCCAAATGGATGTAGCAGTTCTATAACGCTGTTACAGAACCATGTTCTGTCAGAGATCTGGAACAATTCTGGAACAGCGTTATATGTAAAAAAATATATTTAGAACAATTTAGGAACAGTGTTATAAAATAACCATATTCTGTAATAGTGCCGTAACACATATGTAACAGTGTTACGATGTAAATTTGTTCTGTAATCGTTCTGGAACAATTCTGGAACAGCGTTATATGTGAAAAAGTATTTTCAGAACAATTTAGGAACAGGGTTACAGAGTAACATTGTTCTGTAATAGTGACGTGACACATATGTAACAGTGTTACAATGTAAATTTGTTCTATAATCGTTCTGTAACAATTCTTGAACCGCGTTATATGTCAAAAAGTATTTTTAGAATCATTTAGGAACAGGGTTACAGAGGAACATTGTTCTGTAATAACGCCGAAAGACATATGTAACAGTGTTACGATGTAAATTTGTTCTGTAACAATTCTGGAACAGCGTTATATTTCAAAAAGTATTTTTAGAACAATTTAGGAACAGGGTTACAAAGGAACATTGTTCTGTAATAGTGCCGTAACACATATGTGACAGTGTTACGATGTAAATTTGTTCTGTACTAGTTCTGGAACAGCTTTATATTTCAAAAAGTATTTTTAGAACAATTTAGGAACAGGGTTACAGAGGAACATTGCTCTGTAATAATGCCGTAACACATATGTAACAGTGTTACGATGTAAATTTGTTCTGTGATCGTTCTATAACAATTCCATAACAGTGTTATTATTTCTGCACTTAGATTTTATTTTAAATAACACAATTTCACATACGGTCCTCTATACACATAATCACACGCTCAAACCCGTTGAAAAATCGCACTCGGGGGGGGGGGGGATTCGAACCCTACCTAAACTACCTAACTCGAGTGTACCTAGCCGATGCCTTAGCCAATTGCGCTATCGAACCGCTTGAACGTTCATGACCAAATCTCGGCCATGCTTTTCCGCTGAAAAAGCCAGTGTAATCTCAGGAATATATTAATTATTTTTTGATTTTAGACATTGTCCCCTATTGTCGGCACAACGGGCACAACGGCCAGAACAATGTGACTTGTATTCTCAGTTCTTGGAACACGTGTGACGTTCTAGTGACATAACAGTTCCATCACTCTGTTCTATATAAGTTACATCACAGAATTCTAGAACTGTTACATATCCTTACAGTAACAGCGTTACAGAACAATGTGACCTTTATGTTCCGTTCTTGGAACACGTGTGACATTCTAGTGACAACAGTTTCATCACTCTGTTCTATATAAGTTACATCACAGAATTCTAGAACTGTTACATATCCTTACCGTAACAGCGTTGCAGAACAATGTAAACTTTATGTTCCGTTCTTAGAACACGTGTGACATTCTAGTGACATAACAGTTCCATCACTCTGTTCTATATTAGTTACATCACAGAATTCTAGAACTGTTACATATCCTTACAGTAACAGCGTTACAGAACAATGTGACCTTTATGTTCCGTTCTTGGATCACGTGTGACATTCTAGTGACATAAAAGTTCCATCACTCTGTTCTATATTAGTTACATCACAGAATTCTAGAACTGTTACATATCCTTACAGTAACAGCGTTACAGAACAATGTGACCTGTATGTTCCTTCTTGGAACACGTGTGACATTCTAGTGACATAACAGTTCTATCACTCTGTTCTATATTAGTTACATTACAGAATTCCAGAACTGCTGCATATCCTTACAGTAAGAGCGTTACATAACAGTGTGACCTTTAGGTTCCGTTCTTGAATCACGTGTGACATTCTAGTGACATAACAGTTCTATCACTCTGTTCTATATTAGTTACATAACAGAATTCCAGAACTGTTACGTATCCTTACAGTAACAGCGTTGCAGAACAGTGTGACCTTTATGTTCTGAAATTGTTATGGAACACGATTTTAACAATGTTATGTATAAATGTTCCTCCCTTTGAGTTCCTCTTTATATGAGTCCCAAAGTGTATTTCTGGGGTTTCCGATATTAGAAACCACCGGTTTACCTAGGGTTAATTGAAACACGATGTGTTTGTGGTCCGAAATAGACTCCTCTTCGGAGACTCTCCAATCCGCTACCCTGCTCCTCAGTGCACCTGAACATAGAGTCAAATCGAGAACCTCACTCCTGTTTTTAGTCTGGAATGTGGGAGTATCACCCCGATTCAGAATCTCCAGCTCTATGCCCGCTATGTATTCAATTAAATCTCTCCCTCTGTCATTGATGTTTGTGCTTCCCCACACCGTGTGGTGAGAGTTTGCATCACAGCCCAACAGCAGAGGGATTTTGTTCTCTTGACAATACCGAATTAGAGCCTCCACCTCTCTGGGAGGCGGGGGTCCCTCGGCTTCGCCAGGGAAATAAGCCGAGGCAATAAATACCTCTAGCCTTTCTCCGCTACCGCCCCTGAGTCTCGCCTTAATAACGGTGAGATGTCTAGAGCAGAATTTAGGCACCAAGATCGCATCCATACCCTTGATGGCTATGCATGCCCTTGGCGTTTTTTCGCGTGGCCTCTTATATATGGAGCCACATCCTGACAATCCACAGCAAAAATATGAATTTTTAACGAAATAGTTAAATTTTTGATCAAAGAAGACAAATTTTCAACCAAATAGTTGAATTTTGAACTAAAAAGAAAAAAAAATTTTAACCGAAAATGGAATAGTAACATTTTTAGTAAAAAAAAAAAATTAATTTTAAACCAAACATAAGAGTTTTCAACTAAAACAATGAATATTCAACTGAAATAGTTGAATTTTCAAGGGGGGAAATTAATTTTAACTGCTAAAGATAAATTGTAAACCAAAATTTAAATAATTAAATTTCAATTTAAAAAATTAACGTTCAACCAAAAAAACGAAGTGATGAATTTTCAAATCAAATTGTAAATATTTAACTGTAATAGTTCAATTTTCAACCAGAAATATGAATTTGTTACTGAAATGATGAATCTTTAACTAGAATAATTGAATTTTTGACGAAGAACATTTATTTTCAACCAAGAAGATGAATTTCTACCAAAAGAAGAATTTTCAACTAAATAGTTGAATTTTGAACTAAAAAAAAATAATAATTTTCAACCGAAAATGGATCAGTAACATTTTTAGTAAAAAAATTAATTTCAAACCAAACATAAGAGCTTTCAACTAAAACAATGAATATTCAACTGAAATAGTTGAATTTTCAAGGGAAAAAATTAATTTTTACTGATAAAGATAAATTGTAAACCAAAATTTAAATAATTAAATTTGAATTAAAAAAATTAACGTTTAACCAAACAAACGAAGTGATGAATTTTCAAATAAAATTGTAAATATTTAACTGTAATAGTTGAATTTCAAACCAGAAAGATGAATTTGTTACGGAAATGATGAATCCTTAACTAGACTAATTGAATTTTTGACCAAGAAGATTAATTTTCAACCAAGAAGATGAATTTCTACCAAAAGACGAATTTTCAACTAAATAGTTGAATTTTAAAC
>CAKNYM010020777.1:0-10681 GCA_932195095.1 Andricus curvator | reverse complement strand
GCGATAGTTGGCCCGACCATCGGCGTAATATTATCCAGTGCAAGTAAAGCCAACCTTGTATTCCGCGGTTGGCTCAATCATGACAACCATTGTTGGCCCAACTGTGTAAAATAGGGACGGCATGCGTTATCATTACGCTAGTTGGCCCGACCATTGGCTGACAAAGTTGGGCCAACTTTGAAAACCAATGGTATGCCAACCTTGTATTCCGCGGTTGGCTCAACCATGACAACTATTGTTGGCCCAACTGTCTAAAATAGGGATGGCATGCGTTATCATTACGCTGGTTGGCCCGACCTTTGGCTCACAAAGTTGGGCCGACCTTACAAAGGTTGGGCCAACCGTGGCCCGACCGACAATTCGCACCTGGGAATGGCACGGACACAGAATGGTCTTCCAAATGTATGCCAATTTGAGTGAAAAAACGCGAAATATTTGAACTTCTGAATCCGTTCTCAGCCTTTCGACAGCTCCTCGGCTACCAGAAATTATTTACCATGAAAAGCATCGAAAGTGAAAAGCATCGAAGTCAACGGACCTTTCTTTATAATTCGATATGATAGAAACGATACAAATAGATAGAACATTCCGTTCGACTTCGAATCTTTCTGTAGCATCGTTGTCCAACCAGGTGCGAAAGTCCACGTGGAAATTCGGATGGTATTTTGGAACAATCCACGTGAAAATCAACGTAGAACTTTTAACGCAATTTCTACATGCCAAGAGCTTCAATTTGGGCTGTCCTCGACGAAAATCGGATTGACAGAAAAGTTGTTTTTAGACCAATATAGTGGTCTAAAATAACAAATTTTCTCACTTTTCTTATTTTTAATCACTGACAAAAAAAGCATAACAGACAAAGGACAAAAATATTTTTCTTCGAATACTCTAGGGCTGATATTCATGCGAAAGCAGTAGGCCCGGTCCAGCCACGCCGCCAAATATGAAGGCGTTGGCCGCGAATACTATTCTGAAAATATTGCGTTCCCTATAGCTTATACACAGAGAACACTTTTACGAATTATGACTCTTGACCTTTGCACCATAATTTCTAATAGTGTACTAAACATAATAATTTTTTGCAAACGGGTAATGAAGATAAATAATTAAGGTTTCCGTTGATATAAATATAATAATGACTTATGTAGCTTATATGGTTGTAATGTTGTTGTGAAAGTTCGCGTTTCGTGCGAGTTGCCGAAAAAACTTCGCTAGTTTAAGATTCGGGTTTTCCTTCATCCCAAAATTTAGAACATAAAGAGCTGTGGTGACTTATCTTTGCCTTCCTCCATTATCATTCTCGGGAGGGGGCGGGGATACGGTATGTTACGGGCAACTGAGGTTCCTCATAACTTCGATCCCGTTTATTGTGTTCGTGCGTTCATGTGAATGCTTCTACCTTGCTTTATTAGTTATGCTTTACGCGAAGACTTCAATACAGTAACCTTAGTCTTTTCTCTCTCTTCTATTCGTTTGCTTCAAGATTTGGTTACCGCATTTATAGCATAATTTTATTTTTTAAATATTTTTTAATTATTGACTAAAATGAAACGTATATTATTTCGCATTTAATTTCAATCAATGGCAACTATAAGTGAACTCATACTCAATCAAAACTATTATTATTTTTGTATTTTAATAGTAGTTGAAATGCATCCCAAATTGAATAATAATTATTTCAATGAATAATATAATCATAAACATGATTTTTCTAATAGAGATGATAAATTTTCAAATCAAAAATGAAATAGTTAAATTTTCATTCAAATAAATTATCAACCAACAAGAAAATGAATTGTCAACAAAATAGTTGAATTTTAAACAAAATGAAATAATTTTCAGTGACGTACTTCAACTTTCGACCAAATACTTGCATTTTGTATTTGATAGTTCAATTCTAGGTAAAAAATATGAATTTTTTACAAAACAGTTAAATTTTCAAGAAAAGAGTTCATTTTCAATCCAAATGGATTAATTTTTGTGAAGAAAAGAAGACGATTAAAAAAAAAAATATATATATATATATCTATATATTAGGCTGGTTAAAAAAAATCGACTATTTATTTTTCGAAACCCCCACATAAAAACTTTTGGAAAGGTGTAAAAATTCGCCTGTGAAAAGCAGAGATCTTAATATTAATATTTAGAGGTCGCACATCGCGAATTTCTATTTCCCATTTAAAAAGCATGTGAAATTTTTTTTTCTTAATTTGGAGTTTTGTAATTCTTGAACGGCTTAATGAATTGCTAAGACCATAACATATTCTTGTAGGGAATTCGACGCTCTACAAAAAAGGTATCTTATAATTTTTTTATAAATTTACTCCTTCAAAAGTTATTTAAGGTTAAAGTTGAACACATAATAAATGTATCGTTTTTTCCTTAATTTTTGGCAAAAATTTGAAATTTATCACTAATTATCGTAATAGTTTTTTCGAAAATTCTATAGTTTAAAATTTTCTTTAAAAAAAATAATAATCTAACTCAAATCATCACATTATCAAGTTTAACATTGTTTGAAAATTAGTCTTTTATTGCTCTTACCGAGAAAACGTAGAATTTTTTAAAGACCTTGCGGTAGTAAATGATGTAGCAGAACGCGGTATTGCATTAATTGATGAATACAATAACTGCTTAACAAAAAACGAGGACCAACTTCAATATCTTTTACAAGTTGTGCAAGAACATCGTCGACAATTTCCAGATTGTAACAAAAAAACATTAAAATAAGAGTTATTGTTCGTAATAATAATTTTAACGCCAAAACTTATAAATAATGTTTTAGTATTATTATATACAATTGTTTATATTGAATTTTGTTTTTATACCATACTAAATACAAAACAGTATGTTTCTAAAAGTGACGTCTTTTCATTAGTATCTGAATTATCTTGATACTTAATAGATGAAACTACTATTTTAATAATAAGAAATAATCAGGTAATACATAAAGATACTGAGCTTTTCGATTTAAAAATTGTTAAACGATCTTTTTTTCAAAGAAAATTATAAACTATAAAATTTCCGAAAAAATTATTACGATAATTGGTGATAAATTTCAAAATTTGTCCAAAAATCAAGAAAAAAAACGATAAATGTATTATGTGTTCAACTTTAACCTTAAATAACTTTTGAAGGAGTGAATTTATGAAAAAATCATAAAAAAACCTTTGTTGTAGAGCGTCGAATTCCCTACAAGAATATGTTATGGGCTTAGCAATGCATTAAGCCGTTCAAGAGTTACAAGATTCCAAATTGAAAAAAAAAATTCACATGCTATTTAAATGGGAAATAGAAATTCGCGTTGAGCGACCTCTGAATATGAATATCAAGAGCTCTGCTTTTCACAGGCGTCTTTTTACACCTTTCCGGAAGTTTTTATGTGGGGGTTTTGAAAAATAAAAATAGTCGATTTTTTTGAACCAGCCTAATATATATATATATATATATATATATTACAATAATTCTACTCGGTGGGTTTCCTATCACCACTACGTAGCGCGTTCTCAGGTTGCGGATAGAGGAACGGCCCGTAAGGCTGAACAGCCCCCAAGGTTAACTGCGAATACAAGAATAAGCAGTCGCGGACAGCCGATAGGAGCCAGTCGTGGGTGTGGTGAATCCAGCACTGGTAAAAAATAGGTACACGACAACCATGGCTTGGGGGGACCCACCCATTCGCGTTCATACACAATGGGTGGGTTCTGGCAAGCCAAGGTGCAGCGTGTACCCACCTAGAAACTCTACCCGAACCAAAACTAAAAATCTTGTAAGGGAAAAATCCTGCTGCCCATTGAACACTGCAGCGATGACACTGCCCGCAAGGGATGTGTGGAATGATTCGCCTGCATAGGGCCGAAGGGGTATTGATGCCAGTAGGCGCGCTGCCTTGCAGGGGGACGTTAGGGTACGAGGATGAAACTGTAATGTGTCTGACGACAAGTTGACATGGTCCTTGTCAGAGTCGGAAAGCTCCCATACTTAGACCTAGGGAGGTATGGGGGTTATCACTCCTGGGACAGTGGACTCACCTACGATCGGAATAGGATCCTAACGTGCGGATTATCTTGAAACTACCATGGCTAACTTGCAAAAACAAAAAACTACAGTTAAAGATCTAAGGGTGGGAACTCTAAACGCGCGTAGTCTAAATACTGGCCGATTTAGCGAACTCATTAAGATAGCAATTGAATACAAAACTGACTTAATAGCACTTCAAGAAACCTGCTGGTCGGGCGATTTCGCGTCAATTTCTAGGGATAACTATACTTTGCACTGGGGAGGAGCTAAGGGGCAAAGACTGGGGACTGGTTTTCTTATTAATAAACGAATTTCGCAAGCACTTATCGACATGCAATTCATTAACGACCGGTTATCATACATTGTACTAAAGGGTAATTTCAGCAAACACGTATTAATCAATGTGCACTGCCCCACCGAGGACAAAGACGAAGACACTAAAGATCTTTTTTATGAAACAATCGAGCAGGTTTTTGACAAGTTCTCAACGTTTGACGCAAAAATAGTATTGGGGGATTTTAACACGAAAATTGGAAAAGAACCAATGTATAGGCCTACAATAGGATCAGAAAGTTTGCATGAGGTCAGTAATGATAATGGAACCAGAGTAATAAACTTTGCAGCTTCAAAGAACTTTGTTGTCAAAAGCACATATTTCAAGCATAAATATACATAAGGCCACCTGGACATCACCAGATGGTAATACTCACAATCAGAAAACAAGCCGCACAGAGCCAACAGTTCGTTTCAATATAGATAAGTTCAAAACAGCAACAGAAACATTAAATTACCAAGTTGAGATTTCTAATAGTTTCGACGCTCTCCAAGAACAGAGAGACGATAACAATAATCACGAGGAGGACCCGGAAACCCTGTGGAGCAATACGAAAAAGGCGATAAAGGCAGCCGCGAAACTTACGATAGGTTTTAAGAAAGTAACCAAAAGCAAACCATGGTTTGACGAAGAGTGCAAACTCTGGTTTGAGAAACGTCGGAAGGCCAGACTAAGTAGTTTACAAAATAAGTGCGATCAAACACATAAGAAATATCTCGAGATTAGTAAAAGTACAAATAGGCTCTATAGATCCAAGAAAAGGGAGTGGGAAAAGAATAAAATACTAGCAATAGAAGCGCATAATAAACAAAATAACCCGCGTGAGATGTACAGGGGAATCAATTTTATAAGGAAAGGCTTTCAAAGTAGAACGGAAGTAATGAGGGACGAAAATGACAATCTAGTAGCCGATGCGACAGAGAGACTGAATTTATGGAAAGATTATTTCGATAAACTATTAAATGTACGCGAAGCCCCCGTTGAAGGTAATCTCGGCGAAATCCACACTGCTGATCTATTAATTAACGATCCTACTGATATAGAAATAGAAATGGCCATAAAGAAGTTGAAAAATAACAAAGCCGCGGGCATCGATGACCTACCGTCAGAACTGATAAAAAATGGAGGCCCTTGCCTCACAAGGCAAATTTGTAAATTGATACGTGCAGTTTGGAAAAAAGAACGCATGCCGGAAGAATGGAATACCTCTATCATTATTCCCATCTTTAAAAAAGGCGATAAAACTAACTGTAACAACTATCGGGGAATTTCAATTGTGCCTTCGTGCTACAAGATCCTGTCTAATGTTATCCTAAGTAGACTAACTCCTTTTGCCGAGGAAATCATTGGGGATTACCAGTGTGGATTCCGCCGAAACCGATCTACAAGCGATCAAATGTTTACAATTAGACAACTGTTAGAAAAGAAATGGGAATTTAATGAAGCAGTACATCAGCTATTTATCGATTTTAAAAAAGCTTACGACTCTATTATACGCGCGCGAATGTACTGGATCCTAGAGTTCTTGGGTGTGCCAAGAAAATTGGTTAGACTTATCGAAATTTGCTTAAGCGGCAGTAAGGGTAGAATACGCGTAAACGGTAGTTTATCTGAAGAGTTTTCGATCCGCGATGGCCTGAAACAGGGCGATGCACTTTCGTGCGTCCTTTTTAACTTAGTTTTAGAATACGTGGTTAGGCAAGTGCAGGGGAATCCGACCGGTGCTACCCTCAATGGGGTAATACAAATTCTTGGATATGCGGATGATCTCGACGTACTACGGGATGATAAAGAAACGGTAGCTAAAAATGCAGAAATCTTGATCGCAAAAGCCAAAGAGATTGGCTTGGAAGTTAGCGAATCGAAGACAAAATATATGACCGTCGTCAGGTCCGGACAAAGTAATCAAGACGGGGATCTAATGGCCGGAAATATGAAATTCGAAAGGGTTAACGAGTTTAAATACCTCGGGTCTATTATAACTAGCGAAAATAAGATTAAAACGGAAATCAATGCGCGGCTACACGCTGGCAATGGGTGCTATTATGCAGCAAACACGCTACTAAAATCGCGATCGCTATCTAGAAACATCAAAGTAAGAATCTACAAAACGATAATAATGCCGGTCGTCATGTACGGGTGTGAAACGTGGGCGCTGACGAAAGGAGAAGAGAATAGGTTTAGAGTTTTCGAGAATAAAGTACTTAGAAAAATCTATGGTCCAAAAAGGGACGAAGAGACCGGCGAGTGGAGAAAACTGCATAATGATGAGCTGCACGCTCTCTACGGGTCAGCAAATATTAATAGAGTAATGAAAGCGCGTAAATTAAGATGGGCGGGGAATGTAGCAAGAATGGGCAATAAAAGAACAGTGGCGCAAGTTTTAAGAGGGAGACCGACTGGTAAGAGACCCTTAGGCAGACCGAGAAACAGATGGGAGAAAAATGTAAGGGATGATCTAAAAGAACTAGGACATGATTACTTAAACTGGATGGAGAATGCACAAGACAGAGATGTGTGGCGGTCTCGGGTAGATGAGGCAATGAACTTTCGAGTTCGAACTGCTAATCTATAATAATAATAATATTACAATAATTAATAAGCAGTCGCGGACAATTGTCCAGGGATGGTCCCGAAGGAATAACTCCTAAGCGAAGGCGTAACAACCGTGCCGAAAGCTGAATGGCACCTGGGTTAGGTGTCTCAAACGGTGACTCTGGGATACCTGGCGACCTCTCAGAGTATCAGCCTTATCATTGCACGCGGGGCTCTACAAGGATGGACTAACCCTTTCCCTAGCTGCTCGTGGGAACAACAATGAAACCACCAAAACACCAAAATGTTGTAGATCCGGTTCAAGACAATCGAACGCGCAGAGCACCCGACAATGGGTCGGCAAACAATGCCGATCATCCTAGAGTTCGGGGTGCTGAAAATAATTTAGATGGAAACACGACGACGAACCGGCGAAACGCCCACATTGAGTGGACGGATCGACTCAGGGATGACGTGCTAGACTGCTACGATGCCAGCATTATCCCTGTTCGCGGAGGCTTTATGGCGCGTATGCACACTCTGTGGTGCCAGAAACACCCAGAGCTTCAGCACGTTTCGCATCAGTCTTTGCGAAATCAATCCGACTACCTCCGGAAAAATGGATATGTACGCGGAGCGCTTCCCCAACCGCTGCTTTATCAAGCTGCAGACGAAGATGAGGAAGCGACATTGAGACCAACCGCAGAAAGCAGGCACCTACTGAAAGATGATCGCAATTTCATTACTAGAAGGAACATTAACATTCAAGTTCCTCCTAAGCCCCAAGATCTGGCTGAAATGGATGGCTTCCTTCGTGGAGATATCTCGCAAGAGTCCGACCTCTGGACCATCAATTGCTCAGTTTATGGTGCTGCGAGAACTTTGGCTGATTCAAATCGAAGGCTGAAACCAACGATGGATCAAAAGACTAAAAGACGCTTGCATCAACTGAACAAGAAGATTGGATGGGCAAGACAGAATGCTTCCCGTGTTCAATGTGTGATTGACTACATAACATCTGGTAGACCGTTTACGGAAAGGGTTCGAAAGTTCGCCCAAGAACTAAGGATCTTGAATCACACACTAAAGAAGTCAAAGCTGCTGCCAATCAAGCAGCATATTGTAGACAAAATACGGCTGTTATCTGACGCAAGGAGGAGAATACTGAAGAGGGAGATATGGATCAGGGAGAATCAACAGTTTCTCGTTGACCCATCGTGCCTCTTCAGCGATCTACCTGTTTCTGTCAAAAATCCACCCAAGCCCAAGGAGGTAGAGACTTTTTGGAGAGAGGTGTACACGATCCCGAAAACACTAGAGATGAAAGAAGATACTGAAAATATCATCCGCTTCAAGGAGTTTTGCGACAACCTCATAAAATCTGAGGAGGAATGTCCATCAATCACTGCCGAAGAGGTGAAAAAAGCACTTAGAGGCACAAAGAACTTTTCCGCTGCTGGACCAGATTGTATCAAGAACTTTTGGTGGAAGAAGTTTACTTTTACACACCAACATTTGGCCCGCATATTCACCTCATATTTAAAGTCGGAGACGCCCATTTCGCAGTGGCAGGTGTTAAGACGCACTATACTCCTGCCAAAAAAGGCAACTTGTCCAACCCAGAGAATTACAGGCCAATAACTTGTTTGAACACGCTGTATAAGATCTTTACAGCTGTCCTCAACAACAGGATTGTTCTACGAATTGAGCCTGTATGGCGAGAGATGTACGAACAACGTGGCTCGAAAAAAGGTGTAGCAAGCTGTCGAGAGAACCTGCTAATTGACAGGTGTGTCTGTAAAGACGCTGCAGCCCATCAGCGCGTCCTGTCAATGTCCTGGATTGACTACCGGAAAGCTTTCGATTCAACCTCTCATAGACTTGTCATCTGTCTGTTGGAAAGCTTGAAGGTACATCCACACATAGTGAGATGCATAGAGAGATTGATGCCTCTTTGGAAAACTAGATTTACTAGCTCATCTAGAAATTATCGTGTGACAACGAACAACGTCACCTTCCAGAGGGGCGTCTTTCAAGGTGATACCATGAGCCCTTTGCTTTTTTGCATCACACTTTTGCCTCTATCTCTCGCACTACGAAATTCTCCTGGATACCTCTGTGGCGACACTAATCAGCGCGAACATAAGGTCACTCATGTATTTTATATGGATGACCTGAAGATCTATGCCTCTGGTAGAAGCAAACTTCAAACTGCTATAAATATTGTCAAGAACTACACAGGAGAGATTGGGATGGACTTTGGCTTGGACAAGTGTGCCAAAATTTATCTGAAGAAAGGAAAGATTACTGGCGTTCCCAAGGACTCTGAGCTTGTGGATATAAGTGTTATTAGACATCTTAATACTGGAGAGACCTATACATACCTGGGCGTGCCTCAAAACCGCATTCAGGACGTAACATCAGTGAAGGAGTCTCTCCGAAGCAGATACAAGCATCTTCTTCGACATATTTGGTCTTCCAATCTGTCGGCGTTGAACAAGGTATCTGCGACTAACATGCTTGCCGTCCCGGTTCTACTCTACTCGTTTGGGATAGTTCAATGGACGAAGAACGAGCTTAAGGCCCTTGATGTCATTACACGTAAGATCATGCATATGCATAAAAGCTTGCATATCAATTCGTCAGTTCCGCGATTATATATTTCACGCCGTCAAGGCGGACGCGGACTTCTGAATCTCCAGTGTCATCATAACCGGATTGTTCTAAGTACAGCTTACATCGTTGCGAATGGCAGAGATCCTCTCCTAAAGATGGTCAGGAACCACGAGATGATTGGCGAAGGAGCGTTCCTTTACAAAGCCGCGGAGCAAGCGGCCGAGACCGTTGGCCTGAATTTTAACATCAGAAGTGAGGAAAATGCATTACTTCATCTAGATGCTTCACTTCTAAAAACCAAAGTGAAGAAAGCAGAGGTTGAAAATTTTCACCAAGAGTTACTCGACAAGAAAATGCACGGAAACTTTCACAGAAATGTAGAAAAACAGTCCTTGTCGAAGGAGCAAACTTTTGCTTTCCTCAAATCATCAGGGCTTAATTCAGGTACAGAGGGTTTTATTTTCGCATGCCAGGACGGTGTCATTTCCATCTTGGCATACCGTGAGCGCATTTTATGTCAAGAAGTTCCCAGTGATAGGTGCAGAGCGTTTCATGCACACGCTGAGTACCTAGAACACATGCTATCAGGGTGTCCGACCCACGCGGGAACGACGTATATCTATAGACATAATGCGGCCCTAAGAGTGCTTTATTACCATCTTTGTCGCTCTGACGGTGTTGGCCGTGACCCTGCCCTGCCGAACGCTCCAAAGGAGATAGAGTCGATTGTCCGAAACGAGAAGTGCCATATTTTCTGGAACTACGATTTTCGGGCAGCAGCCTCTGTTGCGCACTCGAGGCCTGACATTGTTCTCCAAGACTTCGAGAAACGAACGATATTCGTGATCGAATTCTCGGCTCCGTCCGAATACAGCATCACTGCAAAGGAGAAAGAAAAAGAGGAGAGGTATCAAGACCTTAAAAGAGAGCTACAACGACTGTACCCAAAATATTCCGCAAAAGTAATTGTCCTTGTGATAGGTGCTCTCGGAGGTGCGAAACTATCACTGGTTCGTAACCTTAAAGCCATACCCGCGTGCCAAAAATATGCCAAGGCACTTGCGAGATGGATGCAGAAAGCTGTCATCCTTGGGTCGCTTCGTGTCCTCAAGACACACGAGGGTTTCGTCGACCTGTCGTTGTGATTTTGTCGTTGCCTATGACCACCCATCTCAC